>JAGVSQ010000476.1:3679-39063 GCA_022683975.1 Rhyacophila evoluta | reverse complement strand
TTATTTGTAATAATTTGTAGTAAATAAAGATCGTGTAACTGTAAGATATATTGTATATCTATTTTGACCTTTTTAATAATATATTATAGTTATCTTCAGTCGAGATTTCGTTAGAAAAATAGCATTGTCGTAAAAACATGAGCCCATTGTACACAAAAAGTTTTCTTTTGTTTAGAATGTAAGTATTAAGAACTAAGTCTTGTGAATTCTCAAAAGCACAACTCTTTTCATCCGCTCGCTTAAATTTCGAATCTAGCACAACCTTTCAGGCTATTTTAAAGCTTCCTATTCAATTCAAATTATGCAACATTGAATTCTGAATGTGAAAAAGCTCAAAGCAAAAATAGCTCTCATTTATATTTCAATGAACCTAATACCTATGTACTCGTTGGTAATTTATTCGTAGTTTTATGTAGGAACAGGGTTGTTTCATTAAAAAGTGTTCGTAATGAAAACAGGAATTTAAATTTAGTCTATAGTATATCAAATATTTGTATTTGAATATTAGCGAAACATGTTCGCGCAGAAATATACAGAAATTTAAATATTAGATTATCTAATGGCTCATACTCTGGGGCTTGATATATTATTTGATATGGTTGTGTACTATTGTTTTTATCTGAATTTAATACATATTATGATACTTTGGAAATAGCTTCGCTATCGTAGTTATGAGCATTGATGTATACTTTTTTTAATTGTTCAAAGCCTACAAATTGTAAAAAGTTCTTTCGACGTATTTTTGTAAATTATGTTCTTGCCGTATTTTTTCTAATAAGTAAATACAATTAAACAAACTTGATTGTACACCAACTAGATAAGAGTAAAATTGATAGTAACATTAATATTAGTACTAAGCAATTGTTGAACGTACCATTAAATAAGCAATATATTGCTGTCAATTTATCGATAATTTTATTGAAGTATTCGAAAGCGATAAAGAAGATGCTTAAATAAGTATATCAATCTCCCATCGCCAAATTAATTCCTATATCACTATTTGATAACAAAGTATATTTCTATAGGATGGATTGCAGGCTGTAGCTTTTGTGATGTATTTGTATTTGTCAGAGAATTAATTGATTAAATCTGATATTTTTCTCAGAAATGAGAGAAATCTTTATTATAATTAAAAATACATAAATTATTTTATTGAATACCAATGTTAGTAAAAAGTTGAGAATAAAACTGTAAAAAAGTCTTAGTCCAAGAAGGATCTGTATCCCTGGTATAATAACTGTGATGGAAATGGAAAAACTATTACACTGTGTGCTATTTATGTGTGTGTGTGGTGCTTTCAGGATAGCGCGGTTGCATAGTCATAAATGTCAGAGCTTATTATTGCGGGACTTTGAGAGATGGCCGACGCGGGACACCGGAAAGTTGGGACTTTTTCGTGTTCACTTCCGACGAAAACATATAACGTGAAATTTACGTTACCATACTTATTATATAGTATAATGTCGTAAATGAAATAAATCATTTTCCATATCGCATACATTCTAACAACAGATAGAATAAAAAATTTGGTAACATAAATGAAAAAAAAGTAAATTCTACAATATATACACATTTTTGATAACAAACATATATTTATAATAAAAACCTTCTTAAAGCACGTTAACTCATAGAATTTTATAAAGTTGTTATCTTCCCGGTGATCGTAAAGATTTCTGAGCATCTGGGATATGGGGGTTCTATTAACATTACTGCTGGATTAAAAAAAACTAAAAATGTAGGATTGGATGCCTATTGGGTTGAGCAATTGTCTGCCAAGCAATTTTTGTGAAAAATAATCTGTCAAGGCATGTCTTCACATTATATAAATCTATATACTGCTCTATCAGAGTGACAATCTTTTTCCGTTTGAAAGATAATTATGTGTAATAGATACCGCAACAGCCTTGAATTTTTACTGTCATACTCTTAAATCCGGGTCGCATTCAAACGCAAGGTAATTTATAACAGTAAGGTTTTGTCACTTCTAAATCCAGTA
This sequence comes from Rhyacophila evoluta, assembly GCA_022683975.1. Lineage (NCBI taxonomy): Eukaryota > Metazoa > Arthropoda > Insecta > Trichoptera > Rhyacophilidae > Rhyacophila > Rhyacophila evoluta. The sequence goes on along the minus strand of JAGVSQ010000476.1, from coordinate 37,067 downwards.
CTTCAGTACTTCTAGAATTTTTAGTAAATAAATTCTCAAAGAAAGAAACGGCGTGTACATTAATAATATTACAAACCTGAATATTTTATCTAAAGAAAAACTTTTTAAGGTAGTTGTTGGGTAATACATTTGTTAAGAAACAAAGGGGCGAGAGGATCTAAAAGAAAAAAGGGAAAAGCGTTCTGACAATGAACATAAGTACGTAATACATTAAGACGTTTTGGGTTAGTAGGAAAAGGCAGTAACACTTTGCGGGGTTGGTTTCTCCTCCCTTCGAGGATGCCAGCATCAGCGCCTGGCACTTATCTTGGCCAGATTCTTAGAATCCGAGGGCGGCCATTTAACCCGCCCCTGCACTCAATCGAGAGAAAGGGTTGCACTCTTCAGGGATGGGAAATATTTGCTTGCCACTTTGTCTACAATATATACACTGTGTTATTGTACTTGAAATGTAATAAAAACAAAAAATAATCATAAAGCATCTAGTGGTTTATATTTAATTACAATCATTTTATGAAAATTCTGAAACCAAATACGTGTATGTCTAAAAATATTTTCGTTCCTATTCTCTAAAAATTATTTATGATATCATATGACGGCTATTTTGATTTTCAAACAAAAATAAAATTCATTATAATTATGAGGATGTGATTTATTTAAAATAAATCGATGTGAGAATATTGGAAATTGAATAACCATTGAAATGCATCAAAAATCAGGTTAAGCTTTATCAAATATGTTATTTTTAGTTACAACGGTAGTTGGATAGTCATAAACTAATCAAATATAAAGTTCGTGAGATTTTTTTAAAAAGTTTAATTGATATTTATTAAATCCTGAGTACTGTAACATGGCTTCACTTTTGACTCGCCTGAAAAAAACAAGGCAATATGAAAGTCTGTATATTTAATTTTTTTCTATTAAATATACCACACAAGTATAGTTTAAGCATTCATAAATAACGTAATAAATCAAAAAGTACAAATGGCAAACAAGCATACAAAAAATATTTTAAACGTGTGGACACATGTCATACTCTTAATTATATATGTCGGCTTATTCATTTGATGAAACTGTTTTCATAGTAATATGCGTAATAAATATATGAACAAAAATAACAGAAGAGTTTTCATTTGTTTATTTTTTTATAACAGATTTAATTAATGTAAATTTCAATTTAATATGAATATGATATTCGTATAATACTTTTTGTTTGTTTGTTTGTACTAAATTTGTTTGGTTTGTGATTAAAATAAGCATACACAGTAGCGGATTTACATATATGCACACCAGGCGCGAGTCTGGGGTCTCACAATCGAAGGGACCTCCAAATTGTCCCACTACAGATTGCCGGACTAAAGTAGAAATCATTAAGATAGCGCGAGACTAAAAAAAAGAGAAAACACAAAATTTTGAACAAAAGTACAAATTTTCAAGAAAAGCGAGAACTACACTCTTAATTTAGAATAGTATTCTAAAATCTTAAAGACGCTTACATTTACGATCGGGTAGCATAAGATTTTGAATAACGTTTTACAATAATTCTGCTTACATAAAATTATATATTAGACCAAAAATAACTAAAGCCAAATTGAAAGATTTATTTATGTTGATTTTCTTGGTACGCTTAAAATTTCTCCATACACTCTCTGCTGTGAAATATGAATTAAATGATAAAGAATGTATTCAAATATTCCACCGATAGAATTTACGTCGAACCCTCAATTTCAGCATTTTGATTTACATTAAACTATCTAAAAAGGTTGTACGGGTCCCAATAATTGTATTATCCGTATTTAAAAAGAATTATTTCCCACCCACAGAAGTCATATTTAAGATACCTAAACTTATAGGGCATATACACTTTATAAGCGTGTTCGCCATGATTGGGAAAACTTGGATACCTTCATAATTTTATACAAAAACCATCTTGTAAACTTAATTGATAATCATTGACGCGTTTTTCACTTTCAAGATCGCTGTTCGAAACAATGAAATAATCTTACATGCGAAATATTGGTGCCATAATCTAATATTATTTTTCATCTCCATTTGATGTTATCTCTATCTTGGAAGATAAATATTTACATAATACTAAAAATGTAATATACATATTAAATTTATTGGATATTTATTAATTGATTCCGATGTTAAATATGCTGCATTAAACATAGTTAAAAAATCAGGTATAAAGATGTCATTATTAAAATAAATGCAATCGTTTTATACTTATATCCATCGTTATATGAACATATATTATTTCACATTTTATAAGCTTCCTCGTAAGCTCGTGTGAGAGATATTGGCAAGTAAAGTCCGGCTCATATATTATGCAAAAGCTTTGTTTTATAGACCACGTAATAATAGCATCGTTCTATTTAAGCTCTATATAACATGTTAGGACTGCTCATATATTCTATCAGCTAGTTTAATCATACTGATGCTAATTAACTTTAATCAATTCAGATAGGCTCAGTATTTACGGAATTAAAGTGATTTCCAGGAGATGAAACCTTTTGATATATTTTTATGAACTCTTTCAATGCTCTCTTTGTTTTCATAGAAATCGAATAGTAAGTAGTAAAATAGATTTCTTTATATATGAATCTTTCTGATTAAGAACTTTGCAAAGTTATTAATTTATTTATTTATTTCAATAAACGTTACACAAATTCAGGGAATCGATTTTATATTTGCATAGTAGAACAGTTACATTACATATTTTGGTTGACTTAAGCTAGTTCTGGTAGATTATGTAATAAAAATTAAATTTTATATGACATTTTTTACCATGTTCGCACCAAGAGTGGAGTACATGCATCTTCGCAATACGAAGACATATATTTGGAAGATTTTTTTTCACAGTGATCGATTGTACTGCATTTGGATTTGGATTTTGAATAATGTAGATGTGAAATGTGAAACCCTATAATATTATATTTTTATTTGTCAAATCACTCATGATAAAGTAATATCTCGTATACTACCCCCACAAAAAGTCAAAAGATGAAAAAATGAAAAGAATTTTTGATAATCAAAATTATTAAATTCAACTCCGTTTTTTAATTTCTATATTAAAAATGTTATTAGATTTAATAGTTTCATTTAGAAAATGTGGAATTTGATGTTATAATTGTGATTATAAAGAAATGAAAAGAAATTGTGAAATTTGTGTTGTATAGTTTACGAAGTATTGCTTTGTCATGAGCGAGCGATATATATACATATTCTTTGTATCGACAAGAAAAAGCGCTTAAAAATATGAACAAAATGTGACTGTAGAAATTAAAATTGAGAAAAAAAGTCATTTTATCTATCAATGTTGATTGGAGAAAGGAAAACGAAGCACCAAACTAACAATCATATAATTTGTGTATGCGATAATGACTAATAAATCGTGGATATATATATTACAAAATTAATAAAATTTAAGCGGTATCATACTAAGCAAAATAATCTAAATATGTCTAATAATTTTTCTAAATAAAATAATTAGCATCGACTGAGATTTGCTATAAATTAATAATATATCAGCACTCATCCCTTGTGAAAACAGTTTCGGTCAGAAAGCCGATTACACCAAATGGAATACATATTACGCCATGTATGCGTTGGCCTATAATTATTTTCCTCTCATAAATATTTCCTGTACTATTTGCCGTGTGGCATCACTAAAGAATTTTTAATGAAAACGCCACGTTAGACATGGTCTAATATAATTTATTATTATACCCTATTTGAAAGGTAGTAATTGCACGGAAATTAAGGATTAATAGATTTTACGGCTATTTGGTTATGAAACGTATTATTTAGAAATGATTGTCAATGTGAAATAATGTTTTTTTTGTTTTGGTATACAAACTATATATATTTTTACAGAATTAAAAGAAATTATATACGATCTTCTACGGTTTGGCATATTCTTACTTAAATAATATTCTGTAAGATTATTATCTCAAATTTTGATGAATATAAGAAAGACAATGATATCCTCCTGTTACTGTCGCGCAAGATTTAAAATTATGAATTCAGTGGTCCGTGAGGTCCCAAAGTTTGGCGACCGTTAATTTATAGGATATTTCAGAATTTCAGTCAAATCCTCAGGACCTATTTCTTTTTCTACATGAAAGTTATTTTTTGTGTAGTTTTTTTTTTTTAAATTGCATGTTTTATTTATACCATCTAACCGTCACCAAAATTTTTGTTCTTATCAAAGCATAGTTAGTATAGTTTTCAAATCATTCGTAAAACTTTAGTTTTCCCCAACATTTTTTGTTAGAAAGTATACTTATGCGAAGTTAACATACGTTTTTAGGCGCCTTAAACGATATTCACACAATGCCATATGATAACGTTGACAAAAGAAACTCAAAACCTAAAAAAATAGTTTGAATTCAAAATTGGTATAAGCATTTTTTAATAGTACAAAACTTATATCGAGAATGAAAATTTTGTTCTGTGAAAATGTTTCTTACTTCATTTTATAATACATCATTTACTAAACATAGCTAATTTTTCTTTCTCTACTATATGATATATATATTGTTAAGTTTAATAAAATATGTAGGTAGTTTATTATTTGTTAGATATCAAGATTTTAATTTTATTTATAAATTAATTATTGCTTACCTAAAACCTAAAAATATAATTATCTAATATGTGTACTTTATTTGTCATTACTTGTATTCAATCAATAAAATCAGAGTTGAAGCCATATTTCGCCTGAATAGAGAGCAAATATACTTCATTGCAGTCTCTAAAATAGTGTGTACTTCTGTCTTTAAAACCACTCGAAGTACCCAAACGTATCATTGCCGAAGGTCTCCGAACAACCCGCAAGTGTTATCAAACTCGTACCATCATTGAAAACGGGTTATGTTTCCAGTGGCGTACATGAACGAAAATTGGACACGAGTAAATTGAAAGTTATCTTGAGAATATTTTCTAAATCGCTTCTCTTTAATATCAGTACTCAATAAAAATTATCAGCACAATGCTATTGAAATGAATGAAAAAAAATCATTCGTTTAAACAAGATTGCCGATTTTATTGTGCTACCTCTTAAAGCAAAGTCTTATCTTAATCATTGTTGCGACAATATGTAACATTTGAACTTTCCATTAGTAAAAAAAAATTACCCATTTCGCCACCACCCTTATAATCTCTTCCATTTTACTGTCAAAATAATGTATACATTTTCATAACTCTTTTAAAATTGTAGGACTTAGATTCAAATGATTTAATCTTGAAAATTTTACATAAATTATGAAACCACCTAATAATATATCTATGATATTATTAGTCGAATATTTGACATAGATGTATATTATTACCATAAATATTTACCATGTATTATTGTACTATATAATTACTAAAATATATTGAATTTCGAATATTACTTTTAATGTCTTACAACTTCATATAAATCGATACTATAAATTCACTCCAGGGAATTGATGAACAATACTTTAATAGTATTTGAGTAGTTTGGCGAAATGAACTTTTATAATATTTGTTGTATTTTGGTGGTGGTACCACTGTGTATGGGAAAACCCACAAGAAACTGAAACTTCATCGTATAGAGTTTCAACGTAGCAGTCAAGTTTTCTCCAGTGCACTGCAGCCAATATATTGAATTATTAATACTAGCAAGCAAGTTGTAGGAAGTTCTCTTTGTAAAATAATTATTGGTTGTCTTCAAGAGAGAAGGAGGGTAATGAGGGTACATTATTATATAGGTAAACGTACACTTATATAAATGAAGACCGAATGGATGTCAAATAGAACAAATAACAAGCAAAGCAAGGATACACTATTTGCAGTCTTATATTTTCTCTGTTGTCACATTTAATATACAGTTCCATTATATTATCAGTTTCATACCAGTGTAAATATTGACAACTTCATTCATCCTATGATATTTGTGTTAAATTTGATAAAAATAAAGATTGTTTTATTTATGAACCATCATATTTTTAATGTTTTGCATAGGACTGGTAGCTGGATTGAAAATATTTAATATACATTATTTAAATATAACATATAATTCAATCAGTGTAGACGGCATTATAAAATTATAGGTTTTTTTTTATATTCTGTCCACTTTTATATTTCCCTAATAAGCAATGAAGGACATATTCGAAATGAAATAAGTATTTATTGTTAAAGCAAATTAAAAATCTTTAATTATTAAATTAAATCTATTTTAAATCTCAAATTTAAAATAGATTTTAAACTGTCAGACTTGATAAATTGACAGATGAGTTCGTAAACAGTTGATGTCGAATACAGAATTTGAATTTCATTTTCGAAAAGAAATGTCATTTAAGAACAATCAAAAAAATAGTACAAATCACAATATCACTAAACAAAAAATGAAAATCATTGTGTTGAGAGAGTAATTTTATAGAATTATTAAACCTATGTGTATGTTAGGTAACGATAAATAATTTGTTATTATAATTGATGTAACCAACTTATTATGATTTAACTATCACATCTAATACGTTTTCTTTAACATCATTTAGTCGTATACAGGGGTGTAACAAGCGTGAAGTGATTTTTTTTAAAGTACTATGTTTGTTATATATGCCACTTTCCTAGACTTTGGATGAAGTGAAGTTGGAGTATGTTCATGTTTTATATTCTTGCCAAGGCATATTATTGTTAAGTTTTGTTGAAAAATCGTAGTAATAATCTCCGACACGATTTCGCAACATAATCATTTTGAATTAAATCGTTGAATTTTATTACAGTATTATATATTTACAGAGAACCATCGAAGCGAATCATTATTCCAACGAAAACAAAGGAAAAATAAACAAGTTGGGGTTTATTTTCTGCGCATACTTTTCATTCAGTTTTATGGGAAATTTTACGTGTCGTGAAATTTTGTTGCCAACGCGCTGAAAGAAATAGGGTGGAAAGCTCATTGTATACTTGTGCTGTATGCATTTATAGAATAAATTAACATTGTCATGTCCTAGTAATGATATTTAAATAACAGTGAATTTTATATGAGAATATAAACGGAAATTAATGAAGCTACAATGTATTATATCAAGTTTTTTTTTATTTTCTTATACATTTTTTCGCTTTATATGACCATAAATAATTTGTCACTGAAATTATTGTGATTTAAATTTTCAAATTTCTACCCTTAAAATCATACCAAGAATTAATTCATCGAAATTATTTTTTCTTTATAATTGCATAATTTTAATTAGTATTGACAGTATTTTTGTGAAAGTCTCTAAAATCACGAGCTTGTGAATTTTTCGATATTCTAGGTCGCGAGTTCAAGTCTCATAGCTGTGTAAAAAGATGTAAAACGATAATGTCTGAGAGATTGAGCTGTTAAATTATCAAAATCTTTACATTTTGAAATTCCATGTCGATGGCCTAACGTTATAAGCCCGCATCTGACTTATATGTCGAAAATTAATTTAGTTATCTTAATAAATAATGTACAGTCGAATGAGTAACTTCCGTATTTCAACATTACAGGGAACAAATGGATGTAAGCCGTTTATGCGATATTTAAAATAACAAACTTTCAGTGGTAAACGTGTACTTAGAAATATCTTTATTATTAATAGGAACAAAAAACACTCGAATATATGATCGAAGAGTCATTTACGTGGTATTAACATAAGGCGATCGATATATTCTATATTCAGAGCAGAATTACGTAAAAAATATAAATTTGTATTATATAACAACCAAACTTATTTATATAATGCTTTTTGTGAGTTGAAGATATTTAATATTTAAGCCCCCCAATATTATATGGCGTAGCTATTAAAAGCAACCTATCCATGGCCACTACTTGATATTGTTGGCAAAACTATTGTGAAACCCGTTTTATGATATAAAATATTCTACATCATTTTGCGACCTTTAGAGCGCTCGTATTATATTATTTCCCCAGGGATGATTTGTATGTCTTACAAAGAAACGCATAAGCCTACAAAAAGATATTTATAATAAAAACATCCTTTTTCAAAAATATCTATGAATTTATTTATCTGAAAAAACCCAAAAAAGCTTAAAATGGAAAAAAAAATAAAACAAAATACATATTAAACTGCTTTAAGATGTTGAATAAAATGTATCATAATATTTCATGAGCGTAATTACACAACTTGCATAAGATATTTTCAGCATAAAAATAGCATGGTTATTTGTTTTTTAAATAACTGTTATTTTGTATACAATAATTGATATTCGTATCAGTTTTTGAACGTGGTTAATATTGTTAATATATCAACTATTAACCACTTGGCTGCGGCACAAAATCTCGCTGAGTTATGCTTCGACACGAGCTCGTGACAACCGCAATAAACAGGTTAAAGAAGTATTTTTGAAGTCCCCTTGCTAGTCGAGAGGTAAATGCGCTCAGGCGCTAGAGGTTACCAGTTTGAATACCACAGTTCCTATAGTTTTTTAGAAATGCAGGACTGGATCTCAAATGAGTTGAGGAATCGAAAGATAAAAAAACGTAAGTAAATCTGTCAAGATTTCATTGCAGAGATTCAAATATTTCATTTTTAGTCTGAATTACTTCGTATCATGGGATTCGGTCAAAAAATTACGGTTTATTTGTGCGAATTGTATTTGACGAATATATGTACTTTGGTATTTATTATTTTAAATATATTGTTTTTTAGGATAAAGAATGAAGTACTAAATCATCATTATTACGATTTATTATTATACATTTTCATAGATTTTTGGAAAAACAAAATATTTAATAACTTTTAAAATAATATTTTAATCATACAATTGTTGGTATTTACGTGAAAACGTATAAATAAGAATAAGATATTGTAAAATAATTAATTATTTTAATCGAATAAATAATATTAGAGAAGTTTAAAAACTTACATCGGATGACTGAAGGCGAGTGTAGCGCTTCAGACGAAGCTGTCGGCTCAAAATGGACAGAATTTTGGAAAATATTTTAAAACTTTTGTCAACAATGAAAATACTTCTAACTATTCTATAGTAGGTATTACAGGCGTTTGATTCAAATAGAAATGTATTAGTTAAAAGTTCGCATACTAAAGTTAAGCACTCTTTGCAACTTATTCAAATTTGAAATATATCCGCGAGATTCGAAAAGGAAAACAAGCACGGGAAATCCGTTCAGTTTGACCGGCGCCGCGGCGCTTACTACCGAATACCTGGTCCACCCCAAATGGAAATTCCCTCAGTGAAAACTTTTCAGTATCTACGCATGCGTGTATTGCACATGCATGGACAGAGTTTTGTTTATTATTTTTTTTTATCATCGTATTTTATGGCCATGCGACGTTTATTAAAAATTCTATTTCATATTTTATGCAGAATTTCTGAACAGACAAAGTCCGTGAACAATTCAAATATAAAATTAGACTTAAAATGAGTATTATAATATACTTTTTCTATCACTATGATATTCGTATACGTTATTATATTATTAAATATTGTATATTATCATTATATTTTAAGTTTCTTAATTACAATGCATGCATATAGCCTGAAGATATCGAAAGTTAACCAAATAACAATACCCGTAAGAGTAAAATCTATAAATTCCAAGCTAAAATCTAATTACCGTCAGCCGATGTAGAAGCTGCTTACAATATTTTGCCTAGTTTGTTTTTTAGGTATTATAACCATTAAATAATAAATATTCTTGTTAAATTTACTTTCAGGTAATTTCGTTGGAGTGAACGTTAGATGCTACTTTTTATTTAGATTGTGGTGAGATCACATCCGAAAAAGGTTAATTTTGCAGTATATCTCTTTTGATTTAATTTGTAAATGTTTTATTCATGAAAAATAAATTTAGAAAATATTGAAATTTAATTTATAATGTTATACGTAAAGAATTATATCTCAGAGTTTGCCATATAAGATGGAATAGAACGAACTGATTTAATTTATTATTATGAATTAATATTTTGTCTTATCACCATTTTAAAAGCAATACATTTGTTTTTCCTATATTTGACTTACTCGGTGTTTCATAGTCAATCCCGAAAATTATCAGTACACAATAGAACAGTAACTAACAAGCTACTTCTATACATGTTGTGTGCAAGGATTATAAAGTGGTACGTCGAAATCTTCTATAAGCCAATTTTTTTTAGCCTGAAAACTTTTAAAATTCCGAATATTCTACAATTCGAATTAACGCCATACTTCTTTTGGTTCATAGTTACTAGTTATATAATGCCTCATTATTTCAAAGTCATTATGCGATAGTAAAAAATGGCTATAAATTGATATCACGAAACTTCTTTTCATATAAAAGAAATCTATTTTGATAATTAAATTCTCTTTATACCGCTTCTAAAACAAATACATAATGACCATTATTTAAATGCTATGAAAGTTAAATAAAACATAAAGGTTCTTACTGTAGATTTTTTATGTACAAGTGTAATATAATATAAAATAAATATAAGCTTCGTGTACATTTTTTTAAATTATACCTCCTTTGTTACTGCACTTTTTTCAAATATCCGGATAATGCATGTATCCTGTGAGTCTGTACTGTGGAATAAAAGCAGGCACGGATTTATTATTGTATATACGGATAAGAATATTGAAATGGAAGTAGATTGCAGGGCTGTAGAGTGCAGTGTGTGGGAGACAGTTCAATTAAGACCAGCCGTGGCTCATTTCATTCGTCGATTTTTCTAAAGAATCGGTAACAATAGAACGAAGCTTCTGTTTGCTTGCACTCAACGTTCCCCATTTGATTCCAAAAGGTAAACGTCATAATAGATTTCTTCGCCATTTTGTCAAAACCCTTTAGATTTATTTGCCAGTATTCTGGGAAGTATATTTTAGCAATAAATCGTCGTGCCATCGTACGAATGGTAGAAGTTTATTGAAAGTGGATCCCAAATTTTGTAAAGCTTGCATCGTTAGTTGAAATAAAATTAAAGCGCATTGAAATATTTACTCTTTCACTCATACTTGTTTATCATAATAACTATTAGGATCTAAAACTCCATGTAATATCGTTAAAAACTGTTTTAAATTAATAAAAGTCACAGTAGATTATAAATCTGTTTATAGAAACATCCTATCATGTGTAGCAAATAAGTGATTAAAAATACAGTTGTTAAGTAAATTAGCAATTGAGAACTATTTTTAACGACTCGACCTTTAAACATCGTTGGTTGAATGGTAACAGGACAATTAAAGTCTCAACAAAAACCCAATGCTTAAATTCTAAATTATTTAAAACTGGTAAACTTCCATATTTTCACATGTGGAAGTTTACCAGTTTTAAATAATTTAGAATTTAAAATCAATTTCCATCAAGCACCATCAGTCAAAAATATGAATTACCCAATGTTTAAGCTTACCCCCCCCCCCCTCTCCATAGATGAGATTCGGTTTGTTTAGGTTACGGCAGATCAAGAGTAAACTTAGAAAAACATATTGAGATAGTTTTCTTTTTATTTTATACATTAGGATTCTGTCCTGGGTGTTTTTATCCAAATAAATAACAATCCTACAAAGGACAACTTTTTTGACTGTGGAGGTAACTTACTGTTTTGTATAATATAACTTGTTTAATTAATTGTCTACTATCTAACTATCTATACTTCCATAAAATACTTATACATTTAACTGTTTGCATCCATAATAAATGTGGAAGTTTGATAACATACATCTCTCTATCGAATTGGAATCATAAAATAGATCGTCTGGTATCTTTTGAATATAATTAACCACTACAGATCAATCTGTTCATGTTTTCTGTGATTACCTTAATATACATATTCTCACTGAGTATTCAAATTCTTAGAAGTGATTTTAGTCGTAAGCTAAGTACAAAATGAAAAAAAAGGAGTTGTGCGTGAGCGCCAAACACCAGTTAAGTTACATGTTACAGCCATTATCAAAAATACATTAGGCATTCGGATAATGGTCTCATTAAATTTTGTACGACTCAAATAAGGAGTGCGCAACCTGTAAAATACGAGTACACTGTGGAGTTATTCAAACGGGCCCCCAAGTGATTGGTGCATAGTATATTTTGTTTGTTAAGGTTGTTGTTTTGGGTGTGCCTGTATATGAAAACTTTACTGGCCTGTTGGAGCTTTTGATGATTCATGTCTAGTTTTTTACGTCTTATGGAAATATAGGTTATATTATAGATATTCGTAGTATTTGGTTAATATAATTTTATTGTATTTGATCGATTGCTAAGAGTGAACGTTTTGATACTGGAAATCACGGGTTCAGTTCCCGCTCCCGCATAAGGTTTTTTTTAAGAATTCAACAATATAGGACTGGATATTTGATGGTTTGAATGATAGCTGAATAGCATCTATATCGACCATACATACTACAGTCTACAATTTAAATATAAACGTAAAACAATTAAATAAATGATTATACTTGAAGGGTGACGTTAATTAAAAATCATGAGAATTTTACAGAAGTCAATATTTAAGGAATTTATCAAAATAGTTGAGAATAGATAATAATAATGATTAAAACAATTAGCGTCTTCAATGTCTTACGCAGTTACCATGGAAACACAGTTAAATATTGTTGTATTATACATTGGTTACAGTGGCGAAATTTTCATTTATTGATTATATTTCGTAATAATGCACACTCAAATACAGATTTATTTTTTAACTTTTGAACTATCTCATGCGTGTATTATATGAAACAATTGTGTAGTAAATTATTGGAAGTTTTATCAATAATTTAAGTCTATCAAGATATAGTAAGTGATCAATTCTGAGGTGGTTTTATGCAAGTATTGATTTGGAAACAGCATTTGAAAGGTATACGATACCTGACTTAGATATCAACATATATGATTTTCTCAAGATTTGTTTCAGTTTGATGTTTGAGATTTTTAGAATACAAGTATGGCGTGTTTCTAAGATATTTTTGGGTGATTATAGTGTAACTAACAAGATGTCGGCTTGTTATTATTACCTAAATATGGTAATGCGTGGCGTGACAAGAACCCGAACTTCGTTTATTCCCGCTACTGATACAATCGCCCCTATCCACTGTCAGTAGCGCACATCGGCATATTGTGCCCTCAGGAAATACTTGACACCCCCCTACATTTATTAATTTATTTATGGCATTGAAATAAATATATTGAAACATAATGAGTATTATCCTTGTATCACCTGAAAGTGGAGTGCGAACTGAATTTATAGGAATCAAGATTATCGAAGAATCATAAATGTATAATATGTTGTGATTTCAATTTGAAAAAAAATAAAAATCTACCATAATAGCTCGCAAAATGGAGCGTATGGATCTACACAGTGTGAAGATATCCACTCGGAAAGAGGAGTATATGGATCTCTGCAATGTGAAGACGTCTTGAGAGATTATTTTTCACTAGAATTGCTTGTCAGACAATTACTCAACCCAATGGGCACCCAGTCCTGCATTTTTCGATTTTTTTTAAATCCGACAGATGGGGAATTGTAACCGCATTCCCCGGGTCACTAGGCGCGCACGCTACCAAGGAGATTCCAATTACTGGCACTTAATATAAATCAAAATCTAAGGCATGTAAATATTGTATTGGTCTATTCAAAGTTATTCGTAGCTCAGTATTATCTTCGTTCATATTATTCGTACGCCACTGATCCAAATGACGTGCATACATCGGGCTTATTGAGATTTAATATCCACTGTTCTTTTAATTCATTCGTTATATTAAAGCTTTAATAATCATTAATGATTAATTAAATTAATGTGGTGACAGCACTATCTTCAATCAGCTACCAGTGAAATATGCCTAAAGTCTAATGAGTTTAATTCATGTAAATTGATATCGATATTTGAATATAATTATCCTCACTCCACAGTGTGTTAACTAACGTAGGCTGTTCAGTACCAGTGTACAAGCGATATACATACAGTGCGTGTTGTGTGGGCGTCCTGGTGAATACACATCTTTCCTACTGGTCGCGTCGCCCCAAAGCAGCAATACAACAGCGGTGCATATTATGTATAATATTTGAAATCGAAGTGAGTCTATGAAAATTGACACATGCTCCGCGTTTTTATACGCACAGGCGTTGAAAAGTATTTTAATTAATCTGCGAATTGTTTTTGCCAAGCAATGTTAACAAACAAAACTTCCACATACAAGCTACAGGCTAGCTGTAAAGATTAACAGATATACTAATCAAGCTTGATAGATATATTATAATATATCCTCATATATATTTCATTTAAAAGAAATGAAGCAACCCTGCAACTTTTAACATTCGTAATATATAAAATACTAATCTGTCTTAAATGTAGTATTCAATATATTAACGATTCGGCTTCAATTTACATTACCATGACATAAGTCATTATATTTTGTCTCCATCATTATTCTCCTCCCACTTTGAGTATTTAATGGATAGGTTTACGGTAGATTTTTAGAATATGCCACGATGACAAAATATGAAGTACAAAGCTGATTATGTTAAGACACTAAGTGTGTTACCGATTTCGTTATAAATATACCAGCAACATTCATATTTGCTAAATTGATTTTTATCACTGTTAAGCATTCACCATTCTAAAACTCCATTACATGAATCATGTTCATATCTATAATCAGTCATGTTCTGATAAAACATGATTTGTTTAAGTTTTCTGGACAAGCCGTCCAATTTCTTTACAGCAGACATCTTCAATATTTTCTGTTATTACAAGACACTCGTAAGAATCACGTGTCGTAAATAATTGCAAAGTGATACGTATTCGACTGAACAAATAATAAGTGTCCGCTATGGAAGAAGGACATATATACATTTAAGAAGAATCGAAAGATTTTTTTTTTTTTTTGCATAGTTAACTTGAAAAAATTCAAATAATAAAAATTAAAATTACCGGTAGCGTAATTGGTAGTGTGCGCGCCTAGTAATCCGGGAATACGGGTTGGATTCCCCATCTATTGTCGGATTTTAACAAACCAAAAATGCAGGACTGGGTATCCATTGATTTGGGCAATTGTCTGACAAACAATTCTCGTAAAAATAATCTGTCAATACGTCTTCACATTGCAGAGATCCACATACCAGACTTTCGTAGTGGATATCTTCACACTATGTAGGTCCATATGCTCCACCTCGGGAGCAAACATAGTATAAAAAAAAACGAAAATATAAATCGTTTTCAAATATTTCTGCTTCGTTGTGATGACATGACATGCCATCTATGAAGTCTATTATCTTTTATAACCGTTGATCGAATCATTTTGTTGCGCAAAGTACGCAATAGATGTCACTAAAAATAAACTTTTGCAGAAATAGAGGTGTTTTTAATAAAATAGAATGTATGTATACTTTTTATATTATTTAATTTCGATGGTTTTTTAATATGATTTTTATTTAACTAAACAAACATCACGGGTATGCAACAAAGTCTTGTACTCAGTCTAATACCTAATATTCTGAGGTACCCAAATAAAAAGGTAATTCTGCAGCTGTCTTTAGCCAATAAACTCCGGTTCTGAAAAAAATAGAAAATAAACCAAAAATAAATACATAAAAAAACCCCAAATAATGTACTTATGAGATGTAATTTTCGCAGTTTGGATCATTTTCACTAAATTGTGTTTCTAAAATATCACGTAAATACATGACACATTTTTCCCGTTTCCTCAAATTTTATAAAAAAAATTGGCTATTATTATTCGCAGCCTTGAAATTTTCTGAGTAAGATCAAAGCCTTAATATTTTCTTAAATCAATAAATATATGAACTAACCCATTTTTAGGGTTTGCACCACCCATGTGTAACGTGCTTAATCTGGCACATTTACCTTCCATCATTTCTTCAAAGTTTGTGCATTTATAGGATACAAACCATATATGGTCTATGGAATTAGCAAAATATTCATAGGCCCTCAAATGGGAACATAATTTTTCTTCGGACTCGCAGCCAGGCATTCTTTGTCCACCGTTTGGATAGAAGTCAGTGTGACCAGCAGGCACGGTCAAAGAATTACCTGCCATGTATGTGTGAATTACTTCCACGTATTCGGCGTCTTTTGGACTTATGTTATGAGGATAGCCTTCCCATCCGCGTCTTGGCGGGTCCAGTGCTGAAAAAATGAATTACAACATATCGAGTTGATATTAACTTATGAAGAATATTATAATAGAACAATAACTAATTTTCATTTGTCTCTAGGTAGTGTCCGGCACTTCTTTTTGGGCTTGACAATTTTTGGCACGGGAATTTGACAAGTTAGTGTTTATTAACGACCACACGAAGGCTCTTATGATTTTTGTATTTTTTATGAACATTTTAACTTATTTAATTGAGAAAGATTTTATTTAATATAACAAAAAAGGAAGAGGGAGTCAAACATTGAATACCGCCCTCATACGATTTAATTTTATTTATGACTAAGCCACTGATTATAACCCCTTATAATTATGATAATGAAACATAGTTTGCTTTAGTGGTGATTGTCCCAAGAAGGATTTTTCTTTTAATGACAAATTTCTTGTTTATTTAACAATTTAAGTTTAATCTTTCAAGACCTGTTGATCGTAAATCTTGGTTAGACTTCTTTATTGAAAACCTAGGTAATATGGACAGAAATGTGTCGAATTAATGTGAAAAAGTAAATCATCAGAATTATTCGTGCATATGCGGTTCGAGAGACTTACCGCTGATATATGGCACTTTACCACGCTTGCAGTTCCTACCGGCGACTCCAGCAACTTGTGCTCCAAGGCTGTGGCCAATCAAATGGATATTGCTGAAGGGTACTCCTAGTTCTGATAGCCAGTCGATGAATTTGGCTATAAATTTTCCACTATCGATGGCCAATTTATCAGCATCTTTTATGTCGCCTGATTTCCAATCAACGACGATTAAATTAATAGCAAAAACTGGTAGATACACTGAAAAATAAAGATTTAATTATTTTCAGTTTTTACGTTATTTGCTATTTTGTATAATACATATGTCGAATGTGAAAAGGAAAAAGCATGTAACCCACAAATATTTTTTTTTACAGGAGGCCCAAAAGAGGTTTTTTTTGATAATTTTAGGTCAAATTCGAAACATTACATAGACACAACCTTGAAGTGCATGAAGACTAGGAATACCAGCTTTATTTACTCAATATGATATTGTTTTAATAAATTATTTAAGAAAAACCAGGAAAATTAATTCAGTAGAAGCCTCTTTTCCTAGTCGAAAACGTGATAAGCTTTCTTTTTTCAAAATTAAAATCTATATTTAGACACTAATTAGTCATAATCATATATGCATTAGAGTTTTGAGCTTTCAACATCAGTAAGCAAAGAAAATTCTCCCACTTCTTAAGTTTGCTACTATTATAACACAAATTCAAAATTAAATCACTTACCGTCTTTAATAAGCGTATTCATTTCTGAATCCTTGTTACCACCATAACCATGGATGACAAATTTAATTGGTTTATCTACCCAAAAAAATGTCTCATTAAGTCTTGAAGTATTTCTGTACAGAATTTCTTGCGGGACTTCCTGCACCTGTCTTAAAAACAAAACATTTGTACTACGCATAAAAGAGACAACTTCAAAAAAATAATAACTATATTTACGTTTCAGAGATGAAACATAATACTGTAAATAAATTTATATTTCCTTTAATTAATTTTTAACAGATAGTTTTCCAAGTTTTTGCGTCTTTTCCGTGCGCATGTACAAAACTTCAATCAAAAACAGAAATTTCTTTGGAAAGGAAAGATTATTGTGCGTAAACTAGGCATTTAATAAGCCTAGTTCATATTAAGCGTAGTGGGAAAATTATGTAGCAGTAATCATGATAAAACAAAGCCAAAAGATCGACAAAACAGACTTCTACCCAAAGAGTTAGAGTTTAGTATGTAGATTTTTAAGAAAACTATACACTTTCGAGTCTTAAACATAAGATTAAGTGTGAAATCATTGTCTTATATAATTATATGCTAAGCCGCTATCATAAATCACTGTGCACTATTCTGAAAACTAGCACTATTTTACTGAATTTTTAAGATCTCACTTTATTATATATGTATGTATATGTCGATCGAACCTTATACACGATAATGGCACACTGAATTTATGCATTATGAAAAAAATTAAAAATAATAACCTGGTATATAAATAAAATTTAACGTCAATATTGGGATTATCCAGATCATCGTTTCCACTAGCTGAAAATATTTATAATTGAGTTGCATTTTGTATTAAATACATCCAATGATCAAATTCGATTTTACGAGTAAGTTCTAGAGTAGTATAAAATTAAATTAAATTGCAACATGTTGGAAAGGTTTGTTAAAATGTTACAGATAAATTAAATATGAACAAGAAGATTTAAAATTTCTCTCAATGAATATCAAATTAGCTCAAGTCTACTATTGTTTTTAGATTCTTGTTGTGATTCAAATGACTATGAATGAAAATGCTAGATATCCAAAATTGTTGTATTATATGAAACATGGATAAATTTTAGATTCATCCAAACAGATAGAATGGCAAATAAATATGATTATTAAATTGTTATATCTTTATATTTTACTGACAGAACAATTTTTTTAACATAAAAAAAACTACTTACCGCAAAACCCGCCAGTTATAAAAATTAAGAAAAAGAACAAAAGGTGCTTAAAAAATACTTCCATCTTAACAACACAAAGTGTATCAGTATTTAAAATATATTTTGCTAAATATATTAAATATGGATTTTTACACTCGTTGTATTGCGTTATGAGAATGATATTGAGAAATGTGGTTCCATATCTTTATTCTCATTTAAACGGTCAACAATTTGTTATCTCAATAGTTTATACATTATTCAAACTGTGTCTCGCGGTTTTTTTCTGAATTGGGGCGTAAAATCAATAAGCAGGAAAATAAATCATTCGCGTGTTTTATGTAATATATAAGCAAAAAATCAGTGTGTCTAATTTCATAATTTTAAATGTAGATATTCATTGCCATTTATTCAAAATGTGTGGCTATTTTTATGTTGGACTGGGTTTATAACTACATATTTAAATATATTTTTATGTTAAAACTAATACTAATGGAATGGTTCGATGTAAAAATGTAGCATAAATTAAATATGACTGGATGTGTCTGTCTTAGATTCGTTATGCTCGTCTCGACAAATGGAGATAAATGATAGATACAAGGCCGCGCCATCCAGATTCTCCAGATTTGCACGTACAGGCGAATAATTAACTAGTGCAATGATATATATATATTATGTTATTAAAACGGGTGTACTATAAAAATATGAGATATACGTAAAAAGCTAGAACGATAAAAACGTGTAAGTTAATCAGTGAAAATATTTAAGCAGATTGTTTATTTGTTCTCCACGACATGAGTAGAACAAAAGACAATCACCAGTGAAAATATTTTTCCAGCTCCGTAGGAATGTTTATGAATCAAGCCGAGGTTACAATAGATCCTGCGGCGTCAGAGCGACAGCAGCAAAGCATCGGTAGCAGAGATGCAAAAAAGCTACAAATAAATTCGTGAGTAAGTGCGCAAGTTCAGCAGCGCGACTACACTTTGTCGCCACAACTTGCTCACTTGCTCACTCACACATTTATGGCTATTTTGCATTTGACGCTTTGCTGCTGTCGCTCTGCTATCGCAGCGCCGGCCTTACAGTGAAATATTTAATTTTGTAAAGTTTGTCATATTTATTGTGGTAGACCACGGTAAAAAAGTTTAAAAACGGTTGATTACGTAATTTTTATTTTATTATTATGGTACATCGGTATAATTAAAAAATAAAACTCTTGTTATCTAAGGTCAATTAAAAGGTATGTTTTGCATTTGAATTACGGCACAATAATATATATATTTGATTTTAAATTAATAATATTCATATCTATATATTTTAAATCAAGGTAATTTCCAATTTATTTAATATTACATGTCTCTCAGAAAATGTTTTCAACGAAATTGAAGAGATTTATTTCTTGTTATCATGTTAATAAACAATAAACTACCATAATATATTTTGTTTCCTTTTTTGTAAATGTATATACCGGGCAATGAATATTTAGTGCTATCCACAGATAAAAAAATTCTTCACTGCTTTCGAATGCCTGATATGAAATATTATATTTTTGAGAACCAACGTGTAATTAAGTAATAAAGTAATTTATGTTATGTCAGTTGAGATAATTAGTACAAAAGATGTTTATAGGGGTGTAAAAAACATAAAGAAAAATCACACATATTACGGATTTAACTAATTGTCTCCAAAAATTGCTGAATTTTGTATAACTTGAATTTAAAAAAATATATTATAAAAATGATGTTCTGCGTATTTTTGACTGCTATTAATTTATTCATCCGCCATCAATTTGTATTTAATTATCTATAATCACACGACAAAACTATTAAAATATGTGCGTTTTACGAATCTGGCCAAAATTCTCTATTCACTACTCGACGAAAGAATCATGGAGGTCGAAAACAAATTGGGTGACGATTTTTCTCACGTCAAAATTGGTTAATTTGCTCGCTGGCAAAATCATTGAAACATAAATATGTCACAGTACAAACTCATGACCGTAATACCAATGCGAAATTCTAAATTATTTTTGAAATCAAACACAAGTTCTGTCAAAAATGATTTATATATTTTATATGTAGTTAGTTTTAATTTATCATCCATCGTAGAACAGTGGTTGATACACTTCTCTATTCCGCAAATCGTTTAGCATTTGCATTATAATTAAAATAAATTTCTATATAAATTTTGATCCAGAATACAAGCCCATACGGTTGGTCCATACCATCGTAATTATTTTTTAATATAACTGAATATATTAAAGCGGACGGACATCGTAAGTAAATTATATTTTTAATGGACTTTTTTATAAATTAAAATTCATTTGCAAATCTATGGATTAATTAAAGTACACATTTTAGACTGATGCTATAAGTGGATATTTCATTATTGATAAAATAAAGACATTTAATACATCGCCAATTGGGAAATTAAGACATCTTCCTCTTAGAATATTGCTTAGTATGCTTGCAATTTTCCGACAGTGTTTTTCACATTAATTTTCACGTATTTCCGAGAGTATTTTTCTTAGTACGAAAAGGTTGTGAAGCGCTTCAATGTTAATGTGTTACATTATAAAAAAATACAATGGAGTGGACAAAATTTTATTGAACACAATGTAACATTCGGTGACTAATATAATAACATTATTTTTATAATATTATTATAAAAATTCAGTTCAAGCGTCATCTAAAACTGTGCAACATAATTTATTCTTTAGTAGTTGTTGGTAATCGGACTAGGGAACAAAATTAAAATGAACGATTTATTTTTAATTTTACTGTCTGTTTTTGTATCGTGTGGTAATTTATTAAATTAAATGTCTTTAAATTTATACGAAATAAATATACATTTTTTTTATCAAACTAATTTTATTTCAGGAAGCTGTCAAGATACTTTCATATTTTCCGGCGAGGAGAGATTTATTCCTAACACAGATGTCGTTTTGAATTTATTTACAAAGTATTTTTATTTTTTCTATCCATTTTCTAATTATAAATATTCAATTTATTATATACAGCTGTTAAGGATAGCTTCTGTTTTTGACAATATGTGTTTTAAGTTTACCTAATAATCTTTAAATCTAATAAAATCGAGTCTGAATATACAATGTAATTTTCAGGAAAAATCCAAAGATTCCGCAAATTTTAGTAACTGGAAACTCAACTATCCTTACATCATCGAATTTTCAAATGGACAAACCCTTGGAAATATTTGTACATGGCCTGAGTAACATGTCAGCGGTGCCTGATCTTGTTGAAGGTGAGTAATCATATTTAAACATTAACTGCTGTAATAAGTCATCATTATAATAATTATAATATACCAATTAGACAACTCTTCATTTTATATTCATTATATCCTCCAGAGAAAATCATTTTAGATGTCGCATTTTACCCTCCTAGTCCTGTGTTGCTGCGATTCAGTACGATTTGATCAAAATTAGTGATTTTAATCTCCATTAAGGAGAAAATTTCATATTTTTTCCTCTATCAAACCTAAGTTATTTTTTCTACCATACAAGATCAAGTAGTAAAAGTTCTCAATTCGTATATATCTTTTACATTATACGTGGTGGCGGCGTAATCTAAATTAATTAAATATTATGTATTTTAAAACTCAAATATTAATAATATGCTTGACAAGATCTTTGGGGTGAACTGATTCTCTCTTTAAATGAATGTCATATTGACTTATGTTGACTATACTTTCAGCGTTCTTGGCTGCTGGTGATGCAAATGTTATTTTGGTTGATTGGACAAAAGGCATTACGAGCGGAGAGTTGATAGCCGTCACTCACGTACCTTTAGTTGGAAGATTTATCGCTTATTTTATAGATTGGCTTTCCAGTTTTGGCTTGCTATATAAAAATGTCCATCTCATTGGGATGAGTCTAGGTAGTCACGTCGTTGGTTGGGCTGGAAGAAGTTGCATGAACGGAACCATAGAAATTATAACAGGTAATATTATATTTATTTCTGTTTTTACCAGCTCTTTTTGCTCAGCTATATAAAGATTCAAATAACCAGATGTATCATACAGTTGATCAAAAAACTCGCCTGATTTAAAAACTAAATATTGGAAGCAATTGCATCAAAAAAAAAGTAAAATTAAAAAGGCTTAAAACCTAATATTAAACAAACTTTAAAAAAAATACCTAACCTAACTAAAAAAAACTAACCTAACCTTTTGACTACCAGAGAAACAAATAGATTACAGTTAGTAAATTAAGGCAGTAGTAAAAGCATTAATATGAAATTCCATCAGCTAAACATCATTACACTTATGAATATCATAAAAGCTTACGAGAAACTGTTTTTCGTGGATCATTAAACGAGACTTTTTTTCAATTAGAAGAGTTTTTTTCTTTGATAAGTATATTTTGAATTTATATGTAAGTAGTGCATATTCTTAAAAATTTGGACTATCACACATCAGTTTATGATATCTGCCGCCTCTGAAAAGATTTTTTGCAACAAAGAAAGATTTAATCAACGTCATAATTTATTCTAGCCTGTGATCCGCCCAAAAAATTTTGGGATAACTCCACTGAAAGGATAAACGCAAAAGATGCCAAATACGTCGAAGTGATCCATACGAATACCGATGTCCACGGCTTGACTCTTCCAACCGGCACTGCAGATTTCTACCCCAACGGAGGAGCAACAAACCCTGGCTGCAACAATGATTCATTCTGCGATCACATGAGGGCACTTGAGTATTTTATAGATTCGATTAATCACACGAAGTTTGCTGCACAGAAGTGTAATAGTTATGAAGAAATGGCTGCTGGAAAATGCGCAAATCTTGAGAATTCTTTCATGGGAGGATGTGCGGCGAAGAATATGTAAGTATAGTTTTTTATGATTTTGATTGCACATTTCATATACCATATTTTGTTATAATATTAAAAATAATAATTTGCATGCAACAATAGGAAGAAGTACACATGCACTTTTCGGTTGAATCTCAATTGAATGTATTCAACAAATACTAAGAATCTTTGCTTTATAAAACATGGGAGAGAAAGCTTGGATTTGTTTATTTGATTTCATATTGTCTGATAAAAAATTGAAAAAAATGTTTAAGTACGTATTAGTACAGATTACCCAATAACTAGATGCACATTCACAATTCTTTGAAGACGACGACGGGCGTTTTAGTGTGTTTTCTGAAGAATAAATGCATATGTGTGGTTACTACTAACTGTTTGTATTATCTTAGGTACCTTGCTTCACCATGTTATGGAGGTTACTGTTTTATTTAGGACTAGATAACCGGTTAGGTCAACATTTTTGCTGACGCAAAAAACCGTCAATTAAAAAATAGCAGTTAGAAAAGCTTTCCTACAAACGGTTTTGTCTTAACTGTGAAACAAAAAAAAATTTTACTTGCATATATTTTTAATAATACTGAAATAAAATCTGAGAAAATAATGTTTAACTTGACGAAGTTACTCAACCCTTGTAAAAGTGACTTTTGCTTCTTTATGCAACTTCGAATGAATACATATTAATAATGAAAAAAATAATATTTTTAAAATATACGTTGCATTTTTTACTTTTTAATTTAAGGAAAATATGGTTTGAGTTTATTTTCATTACATTTACAGATCTGGTGTTTTCTATTTAACTACCAACGCAAACAAGCCGTTTTACAAAGGTTAGATTGTTTTTTTTATTGATAAATCAACTGTTTAAATGCATTTTCGCTGACCAATTTCAAAAACTAGTGTCTAACAAATTTTCGAAACTTAATTTTTTTATGGAGTTCGTTTACACTGAGTTGCTATTAAAACTTAGTGCAAGATTAGCGAAACTGATTTTTTTAGATCATTTTCTATGCTTTAAGCCAGAAGTAACCAAACTTTTCGAGAAACGTATAGGATTGAATTTTTTTTAATATGGGGCCCAGAGGGAAAATGTTCGCATTCAAATCATATTAGATTCTAATACGAGTATATAATGAAATCTACTAGTAAACAAACATCTGGTGCCTCAAATAGAAATTCCCTTCGGTACAAGCCTGGTAGTCTTTTACCAAATCACAATTAACAATTAAAGAATCGCTGTCGTGTTTTCATATATAATTTATTGAAATTTATAAAATTAACGTTTCTCATTTATAAGATTTATAAATGAAAGTCGAGGGCCCGATGAAAATTATTATAGAGTCGGATTCGGCTCGCAGACTGTAAGTTGGTGACCGCGGCCTTAAGATTCTTTTAACCATGTTGAAAAAAAATTGTGTTAAGACACTAACTACAATAGGTTTTGAAATTGAGAAACCGATTTATCGCAAGAGATTTTATTAAATTATATTTTTATATTCAGAATTCATATCCTAGGTAATTGATTATTTTCATTTCTCATTACTATTAATTGGATTAAATGATCTTTCATAGTGAGATAAATTAATTCATGTGTCTTATTTTTGTATAAATATCCGCTTCAAATGTGGAGCACGTGAGCCCCATAATGTTAAAACAAAAACGTCTTGACTGAGTATCATACTTTTAGTTTGACAGTCTCATTGAGTATCCGTGCCCTCCATTTTTACTGTAAAATGTATCCAATTTTCATTTTGATTTCAACTGCAAAACTATTATCAACAACTAAGCATTAAGTAAAGGTATGTTTATCTAAAAAAAACAGTTAAACTGGTCATAAATTTAATTTAATAATTAAGGTTGATGTTTCAATGTGATCTAAATATTAATTATTCTTAATAATTAACACCTACTGTCAAATAAATTTATTTTACGTTTAAAACAATGCGAGATATTCAAATTTCCATATAAATTGTTGTGAGTGGCAGTTTATAATTTACAAATAAACCAAAGAAGAAGCATCGAATCGAGAAAATTATATAAAAACAAAATCATATTCCTCTAAAAGTTTTCGGTCTGTTTTTTTTTTGTAAAAAAATAAGTTAATTGTTTACACCGTGATATTTATAAATCGTAGTTTGAGGATTTGACTTTTATTGAATTACATTTTATTATGTACGATTTTATTATGTACTCGTGTGTCAATTGTCATTCAGCACAATAAATTGTCGTGCAAATCCTGCCATATAATCACGTGTTCTATTCACATTTGGCGACGTTTTTAGGTAATTTCAATGCATATAAATCAATGTACTATTCATTTTTGGCTAGTTATTGACAGCCGGGTGACCTACAATGATTGTCATTCTTTGTGTTGTATCATTCGCCATTATTTCGGGTAATGAAAAATTTTAAAAGTGAACAATTCTTCTACATTATAATAATATATTCAACAGTATACTAAAATTGTAGAACGTTTATTATTTTCTTCGGCCATATCTGCTTTCTACGTGCAGCATATGGCAGCCACATGGTAACTCCATCAGTCTCCTTCACCCGCTAGCCATCTTGCATCCTCCTACTCTTTACTTACTTGTTCCTGCCGGCGGGATACCGGTATCCTGGAAACGTTTTTTACAAAAATAATTCATTATTAAAACGGTGTATTTTTATCTACAGCTTCGAAACCATTGCAACGTATCATCAATAGTTCAGTATTTTAGGTTATTTCTAATTTATATGCTACAATCTCTGGAACATACTTTTATTTTGTAGGTTTTGACGAAAAATAAAATGTTAGAATTTACCAAAAATATAGAAAATAAACAGTTTTTACGCTAAATAATGCCTATTTTTTCAGCGAGTACTACTGAAGTAATTAAAAAAAGGGAAACGCAAACTCTGGATTACGACAATGATGTTATCTTCAATCTATATACTAGGTAAGTTTTTTAACTAATCATAAAACTTAACAAAAATTTGTTGGTTTTGTGCCTCTGCTAAAAATTTATATTACTATGAAAATTAACGTAATTATTATTTTTCTTTAAAATAATGATTGACCGTTCTCTCACTATAAAATAATGGTCAAATAATAAATGTACAATATATTATATTCTAGGCGTAATCCAATGGAACCACAGCGTTTATTCAAAGGTAACAATGAAAGTCTTAAAATGTCAACCTTTCAACTAAGGAAGCCAGTTAAATTTTTTGTCCACGGATGGGAAGGGCCTACTGATTCTCCAGAATTCAGAGATGGTAAGTTTTTTTCATATTCTAAATCACTTATTTATGTAAAACTTATAAATTTACGTGGACATGTAGTATAATAAATATAACGCTGTGTCATCATTGTGAGGACTCGTCTATCAAATTCTAATTGAATGCATTCCCATTTATTAAAATATCTTCTCGATTTTGTGCTTTGCATTAAAATAAGCTTTAAAGTTTTTGTAGGTGAATTAATCGAGCTATAATAAATATAATTGTGCATGTATATTCCACGTATAACGTAAATTAATTTAAGAATGGCCTGCCTTCGAAAAGTGTCACAATTCTAATATGTACGGGAAAATATAGTGTTTTTATAAATGCGTTATTATACTTTCGTCGCATACTTTTAATATAATTAAGGAATTATATTTTGCCTCAGATGTTTTCTTGGCTTGTCAAGAGATCGTGCGGTAGCATGCCTAATTTTTATTCGTAAATAATATTATTGTGTTTTTTTCCATTTGTTTATTTATATCAAGTGTTGAGAATATAAAACGTTATTAATTTAAGACATTCACAACATGCTGTACATTAGCAAAACTTTATAAAAGTATTTATATAAAAAAATATGGGAAACAGAGCAATTAAAAATAAATTAATGTAAAGGTAGAGAGGATTTTAGATTTATGCGATTTGTCCTCCAGTCATGCATTTGTGAGCAAGCTGGATCACAATCTTCGGCGACGTTTAAATTATTTAAAAATTTACAACATTTTAGGAGTCTTTTGTATTCTTCATAGTCAATGTTTTAACAGTGAGTTGGTCATATCATCATATTTCTCTGATTAATATTCATATAGTTAATTAATAGAGTCTTCGTTTGACAATAGTTTAGGGTGAAATTTAATCAACAGATTAACATATTTGTAGTTGGTATAACATTTGATGTATCCATTACTGCAACGGTATTTCAATGACAATAGTTTATAAAAATGTACTAACTAACGAATGTAGAATTTAAATTGAGCACTCTGTGTACAGCACCATAATTACATATTGCCAGTCATACAATAGAATTTTAAATTATATTGAATGATAAAATTTGGGAATTTCCGCTTGTTAATGATTCGCAATGAATAACACTCGTCATGATTAATTCTAAATCATAGAAGAGTACAGTATAACCAAAGAGTTAAAACATTAAATTACGGCAATAGTGAACGTTGAGATTCGTTCGGTATATTACGTAAAAAATGTCATTAGTTTTTTTTTATATCATGTTCGCTCCCAAAGTGGAGTATATCGAGCTACACAGTGTGAACATATTCACTCCGAAAGAATACAATATGGATCTCCGCAGTGTGAAGACGTCTTGACACATTATTTTTCACGAGAATTATGTAATTAATAGCAAGTTATAAAAAACACTTGGTAATTGCAGATAAACTTGGAGATTTTTATGATGTGTCTACATGAATCAAAGATATTTTAAGAAGCATAAAAGTATTATAATGAATAAAAAGTATAAATGACGATGGTGAAGTTGGAGTACGATACGTAATAAGAAGAAGGGCAGATTTTAAAAACGTCTGTAGATTCGAAGATATTTTATAGAGGAAGAAAGATGTGTGTATGATTGTATTAAAACTTTCAAAATGTTTTTCGCTTCCTTGCATTAAAGATAAAATATTAAAAAAAAAAGAAGAAATTTACAAAATAATTGTCAGCTTCTTCCAACTTTATTCATTCAACGCAAGCCATGCCAGTGCTTTTTATTTCGTTTTCGTTTTTACAGCATTCCTCAAAGAGGTCGATGTGAACATCATCATGGTAAACTGGACAGCAGGGACGTCGGGAGCCGAGTCGACGGCACTGCTGTGCGCGCCAGGAGTTGGGAGGTACATTGCCGCCTTCATAGATTGGCTGGCGCTGTATGGACCCGTTTATAGGAACATACATTTGGTTGGCGTTGATCTCGGAGCCCATGTTGTGGGATACACGGGTAGAAATTGCAAAAAAGGTCATATCAAATATATTACGGGTGAGTTTTTCTGATTACTTTTCATTGTAATATCGTTCATCCAATCATACTCTTTGAAAATTATTATTTTTTGGTGTTATAATTTTTTATTTCGACTGGAAAAAATAGTGTTGATAAGTAAAATAATAATTTGATTGTTGCATTATTTTAAAAATAATATTTTTCAAATAAATAATTAATGCTTAGTGACATCATCCAAAATAGTTTCAAAGTTAATCGGTTGTGTTTCAATAAATTCGCATGTATTTTTACAGATGTCACTAACAACTAAACTAATTTCATTATATTTATTTTCGTAAAAGTTTTTTTATTTTTATTATAATTGGGTATAATTTATTAAATTTAAAATACAAAATACGTAATATTATATTTTATTTTACAATAATTTTTATTGAAAATCTCAAAAACACATCAATAAATTCATGTTCTGAATAGACAACATTATGTTATTAACTATGTACCAACACTGATTTTTTATAGATTAGGCTTTTATTTTTATTGAGTATTCAAGGCACGTTTTTATGGATATATATGTTTTTACTATTTTTATATCTATATTATTTATACTATCTATTTTTTTACTTTACTATTTATTGACGTTTATCATCAAACAATAGATCAGATTGAACAATCGTATTTACTATTTTAATTCGACGTGTGTGCACACGTTCACTTTTTTTTTATGGAACTGACCTTACTTTTAGCCTGTGACCCTACTAAAAACACATTTGAAACAAGTGAAGACAAAATCAACCGAGTTGATGCAAGATATGTGGAGGTGATCCACACAAATTCTGTGAAGATGGGACTGGCAAGTCCAACCGGTCACACCGACTTTTATCCAAATGGAGGCACTAAGATGCCGGGTTGCCCAGATACTCCAAGCGAGGGTGCATGCTCCCACATGAAGGCTTTCGAATATTTTTTAGAATCTATCAATAAGCTCAGTTTTAAAGGCAAGGAATGCGTCAGTTATGATGAACTCTTGAGTGGAAGATGCTCTAATCTGTCACAGCTACACATGGGTGGAATAAAACCTAAAAAAAGGTAAGGCCTAATTTGACTACTCAATTTTTTACCTTTGGATTTTTTTCATATTTGACGCTTTTTATTTCTAGGTGATAAAATAGCCAGATATAGCCATGAAGTTCTAAAGGTTTTATTCATTGAATCGCTTTAAGTGTAATAATTTGTATGTTTCAGAACTGGCGTATATTTGGTAGAAACAAACCCACAGCAACCATACAGTATGGAATAAAACAATTGTGGCTTTATTTTGATCCTGTATATTAATAATGTTTTTTATGGAAATATGTCAATTATTTGTATAACTAATTTACATTGTGTATAAATAAATATTGTTGGGCTATTTAAGTGTGTCAAAAAGAAATTATTTAATTAATTAATAAAGGTTATTTTCACTATCATAATAATTATTATTACTTTTTTCAATATTAAGGTGACATAATTTAGGACTTATTTTAGAAACAGAGTTTTTGTTAAAAAGCGGTTTCATTATTTTCCCCATTAATGTATCAGCGTATAAAAAATAAATATGTATATACATACGTAGGTACATAGGTACCATGTGTTATCGGATTGTCATAATAGTATTTTCTGATTGAACTCTTTTACTCAAGGACACTGGAAATGCATGAAAAATGTAGACATTCTGTTGGTCAGCTGTTTTTTCGAATAAACAAATAATAATAAATAGTAAAGTAGTGCATCATGTTCAGAGCCGGCGGAAGGGTGTTGAAGGCTGAATGTGCTATTTGGTCCGTGTTAAGTAAAAAAACATACAAAAAGAGATTAACGAAACTAAAAAATATATATAGAAATTTAATCTTATCGTAAATATTTTTGGTTGTAATATTATCATTCAATAAGTACATTTTTTAAAATGATTTTATAACAAAGTTTATGCTAAACAAAGTATGTACGACTTTACAAGAAATATGGGATAAAGCATAAGAAAATTAAATGTTTGTTTTTTTATGCAAAATGGTTTCAAGGACTGTTTGTATGAAAAACGTCATTTAGTATTTAGTGAAAAGGAACTAGTCCTAAAATTTAATGGTTTTTATGTTCACATGATTCATATAAAATAGCCAGAAACATTTTCAAACTTAGAAGCTAAATATTTCCACTTTTTGCTAAACTCAACGCCATTATACATTTAATAAATTTATAGTCTGCCCTTTGATATGATATTTCGATACCAGAAAACTTAAAATTCTGGTATACGTAAAATAATATAATTTACAGAAACGTTCCTTAACCCTTTAATACTATATAATCCATCATTGGTAGTATTATTTATTTTCAACTTAAATTTTTCGTTCATAGTCTTCATTGAGAATAGAAATCATAATTTTACTGACATTTTACTAAGCATAAATTATATCTGAATAATAATTGTTTTTGCAATATTAATATTTATTATATTAGATAAATTAAGGACACTTTAAGACGATAGCAAATTTTTATCAATTGGTGAACCTATCAAAGGTGGGCCTGATGATACCTATCCAGCGAGAAGACATTTCAAGTCGGTAGGCCGTTGTTACTGGCGGAACGAATCGGGACAAATTCGACAGCCGTGAGTCGGCAGAATCCGCAGGTGATACGACACAGGTGCTCAAAGAAGGAGTATTGTGCCTAACTTAATTGTCTTGCTGCATTTAAAAGGAGGCGAAGCTAAAACGGACAACGTGAGTGTATGGCGGAAAAAATCTAACCAGTCAAAATAGTTTACAAGTATTACGAGTATTTTACTATCAATAAAAAGCTGGAATCGAAAAACGATATGGAATGAGAAAAGTCTATAAAATTGGTAACAAGGTCAAACATGCATTATAGATATTGTAGAGTAATATTGAACGAAGAAAAAATTACGCTTAAATACATCATTTCAAAATTTGAATGAATATGTAGGGAATTAAATACATCCACGTAAAAAGAAAGGAAAGTTTATATCGTGCTTTAAAAAAACGCGAAATATTTTTCTTCTTTGAAATTTCATTATAAATTGATTTTGAAGTTACATGGTACTTTTATATTACAAATAGCTATAATAGTAAAATTCAAGCAAATACATTTTTAATCTTCAAATATTCTGGCCTACTCAGTATCTATCTATTATACAAAGGGTATCATATACAAGACACTGTGTAAGTAGACAGTATTATTGTTATTGAATTTTGGTATATTCAGACTTTTTAAAATAGATAATCACATATGTACCTGTAGATAATCACGTACAACTTCATACACGGTCTATCAAATGGATGTAAGGTTCAAATGTCAAATTAGTGTCTAAATTTAGCTTTCAAATTTTAAAAAGTATAGTCTATGAAACCAAGAAAAAAAACTTCCACGGCAAAAATTTGATTGGTTTTTCTTGAATAACTGATTGTAGTAATATCAAAATGGGTAAATAAAACACTCATTTTCCGTGCACCTCTAGGTTGTATTTTTAATATATTGACTTTGACCCAAAATTATTAAATATACGTTTTTTGTGCTTCTAATATTATACAATAATTAACACAATGAGGCAAATTCTGTGTGTTTAGGTTTACTTCTAGCTTTACTGATTGGTAGAGAGAGCTCAAAGTAAAATGTTTCTGGCATCAAAATAAGTCAAGCGTTAAATTTCAACCCTTTTCTCGGTTCGTTAATGAGATACTATTGTGCAAGAGTTTCGTAATTAAAGGAATTACGCATTAAAGACTTGACGAAGAAGTGAGAAATTAAAAACGCTTCGTCACCGTTTCGTCCTGCAATCCTGTACAAAACCCCAGTAAAGATGTTTATGAAACACATGTCTATTTTTTAACATGTTCAATCTGTGCTGGATATGGATCTCTGCTGATAATGATAGCCAAACGGCGTGTATACTCTCAATAGCTATGGACGATTATAAAATTGATCAACTGGTTGCTCAAGGTCATTGAAAAGTATTCTTTCGGTTGTGTATTCTGAATAGTTTATAGCTCTCATTTCTACGAAATCGAGTATTCTTTAACTTTGAAATAACAAATGCTAATGCGATTTGTACATATTCCGATAAAAGATCTTTTTGTCATGAAAAATCAAAGCTGTATTCATTAAAATTAAAGGAAAAAGTTTGAATAAATGTGTTAAAAACTAAATATTGTAAATGAATTTGAAACAAGCAATTGTGTTATAATAATTTTAATTATTTGAATTGATGAAATTAAATAAATAGAAGATGTAAGGTATCCGCGAAAAGATATAAAATAATGAAAATCGAATCTGTGCGAATGAAATGATTATCACCTTTTTTCATTTCCTTCACAAGGGCAATAAACTTCCCCATACCCGCCCCATAGTTACTGCCGCTCAAAAATTGTATGTTTTATTATGGCTCGTTTGTGCCTAGTATGTACCTACCTACAATTTATATATTTCTCTACTACGCGTAGACAGAGATGCCATTATACATTTATGTGAGATGCATGTTTACATCTCATTCGTTTCTATTCAAGGGGTAATATGAAGTAAATGAAAATTTACGATTTTCTATTAACTTTGATAAAATACACAATGAAAATGTTAGCGTCAAAATCTCAATACATCGTGCTGTTTTTCACTGCATCATGTTTCACAAATATATTCGTAATAAAGGCAAAGTAGGAAAATCTGTGTACAAATATAATACCAATGAAAATTCCGTTTTTCAATGTTACTGATGATACTTATAAA
>JAGVSQ010000475.1:0-39066 GCA_022683975.1 Rhyacophila evoluta | reverse complement strand
ATTCCCCGGATCGCTGGGCGCGCACGCTACCAACTACGCTACCGGGGAGACATTTTACCTGTGAATAATAAATATAAAGGAAACTTTTAGAGTTTTGTTTATTATTATTTTTTTGTTATTAATTTTCACAATATAATTGATAAGTTTGTGTAGAAAGAAGTTGATATCGTTATAATTTGTATAAAATGGGACATACATATTGCTGCCTACGAGTTTTAATTCCGTCGCTCAGAGTTTATTGATAATTTGGCTTAGATAATATTGATAATGAAACAAATAAATCCTGTGACATCTTAAGTTTATTAAACAACTAAATGTGATAGTTGAAATTGAGCACGATTACGTATGGATATGACTTGAATCCATCATGGTTCAATTTATTCATTTTGCCGTTGAGTCTCATGGGGAACTCTCGACTGGACCAACTTAGAGTTTGAACTTTTGACTATATAATTAACCCTACTTTGACCCAAGACAGAGACATAGACCAGATTTGACAAATGTGTGTTGAGCTGTATTAGTATAATTAATTGCGAGTGGTTTGAATGGAGAATTGTGATAAACAAGTTTCACAATTTGTCACGTAGCTCGCTTCACTTCATGTAGACTCTTATTAGGCATAACGTTCTCAGTTTATTTTCATCTGCAACCTTCAGAATTTATGATTTAACCATTTGGCTTCTACGACAATTTTCAAAATAGCATAATCGCAACGAGTAATTATTTCATTTATTAGTATTTTTTATTAAACATACACATAATTTTTCGATATATCGCTCATGATAAAGAGATATCTCACAGCAAAAAAAAATACAAGTGAAAAAAAATCGCTCTAGTTAATATCGTTGAATCAAATTTCGTAATAAAAAAATATAAAATTTAATTAAATAATAGTGATCAAAGATTTTTTTTCATGTTCTATAAAATTTGTGTCGTGCGGTTTACGAGGTATTGCTTTGTCATGAGCGATAGATACCCTTTTTTGTTTGCTGTGCATGATTTTTCAAAAAAAAAAAATCTCGACGCACAGGTATTTTGTTGTTTGTAAATTGATCGTCCTTGTTGTTCTTAGTTATACAACGTTGTTAATCAAGTCAAGGGGCTAATATTATTTATTCCATGTAATATTTACGTGCTTTTTCGCTAGTGAAATTTACAAAATTCATTATTAAGTACTCTGTATTTATACTATGCTATTTTATATGAAATGTAAATAGAAACCCATATCTCGAGGCTTGTATATATGAATGTGCCAAGTGTCAAATGCTGTCCGCCGTACTACATATAGCCTTTTGCGGTAGAAGGGTCACCATCTAAGAGCGATTCTGCACATGGTACATTCCTGCGAACGACACATTACAACATTCGGCACCAGTTTAAAACGCTACACCAATTTCACACTTTCAACCTACACAATAATACTCACACGTGTGGTTAATTCATATCTTCGACTTAATGATTGACTATCAGAACATGAGATGTATAATACATACGCGACGTTGATAATTATTTGAAAATATTAATTGTTTTCTTTATAAGATTTTTTTCCAAATATTAGAATCCTAGCGAGAAATCGACAACGAAGTACCAATTATATATTTTTTTTATATTAGAAAACGCTGCATTAGTATTAAACGGTGCATATTCACCGCGGAAAACATTAAAAAAAATATTCGCAAAGACGTAAAATATCGCTGTCAGCATTTATCGCTCATATCACGAACGTCAATATATTGTCGTTCAGGAGTCACATTTTCACAACGATTATAACATTGTGATAATGTTTGATACCGTTTGTTGGTGAAAACCGGTGGAAAGTCACTAGAAGAGACAGTTTGCGCAGATCTGCATCGTAAACGCAATGGTCCTTCACTAATAGTATTAGGGTAAAGTTCATTTCCGTTTTCATTTGTTCGTTTGTTTCGCCCGACGATGTAATCAATTATTAAACGATGCGTATGATGCATAACAGAATTTGCATTAAGTATGCAGCGCATAACTTGAAAACGGCATATCATGAAACATGACAAGAAATGCGTTTCATATTGCATTGCGGGTGAAATTGTGTTTCATAAAGAAAATAAATTGTGATTTTATTTTCGGTAAAGTGAGAATTGATTATATTATCTGTTGATACGGCGTTGACGGACGATTTGAGATTAATGCAAACCTGAAATTGTATTGTTTCATAAATATGAAGGTGAAGCGAAAATATTCAACGAGCGGCTTTAAATAATAGTAAAGATAATAGGATTTAATGCAATCAATTCTTTGTTTGCACTGATTTTTTACTTTAACATAGCTTAAAGTGTAGAAATCTAGCTTCTTCAAAGTAGAATTTGAAAACTAATCATGTTATATACAGTGAACAATTGAACACAGATGTTTTAGAAGAACTAAAAAAAGAGAGTACACTTTCATGATTGAAAAGGATGGAAAAAAATTACTACAATGAATTGTCACAAAAAAAAACTACGGTGTTCGGGCACATTGGATGCCTAGTATTTACACTGAATGACTAAATTATTATGTTATTTGATATACTCGTACGGTGCTAAATAAATAAATCGAGAAAAGAAAATTAACTAATTAGAAAGAAGTTGTAGTTGGGTGAAACTTATTTACAATTTTTATATGAGCACCTTATCTTTTTTGCACGTTATCTTTTAGAACGAAGACCCTGTGTAACAAAGAGAAACGGTTGTATTTTAAAATCTCTCTCGTTTCGCCAGGGTTGTATTGCACATTTAAGTAAATATTACAATGTTGATAATAAAGTGTCAGTACTGCATGTAGATGACATATAAAAATTCACACCGAGGTTTACGTTCTGTAAATATTTTACGCTACTGTGTTGTTATGGCAGCATTTATTTTTAACATTCGTAACCTGACGTCATATGAGTGAAATCCGATTGAAATTAAATTTTTAATTTAGTTATTATGTCGGTACACGCAAAAGTCGAAGGCTAATAACCTTTGTAGCCATTGTTTCTCGAAATCAATAAAATGTCGCGCATATAGTAATATGATATTTAATCCAAAACAAAAGGCGAAATCTATGTTGCAAAAACGTAAATGATTAAATTATGTACAATATGTGCATACACAAAATCAATTTCTTCAAACACTACCAACCGATAATAATACATTTTTTTCACCATGGTCACTTTGAAAGTGAAGCATATTATGGATATACACAATGTGATGATGCTCGCTACGAAAATGAAATATATGGATCTTCGCAATGTGAAGACGTCTTGACAGATTATTTTTCAGGAGAATTGCTTGCCGGATAATTGCTGATAAAACTATCGTACGAAAATATTGTATTATAATTATATCATTGGCTTGGCGAACGTATATATAAGCGAGGGGGATTATGAATACCACGGAATCGGAGATCATGCATTCGAGTCAGTCTACTGCATAAAAATCGTACACACTACTATAGATTCATTATTTG
The DNA here is from genome assembly GCA_022683975.1 of Rhyacophila evoluta. NCBI lineage: Eukaryota > Metazoa > Arthropoda > Insecta > Trichoptera > Rhyacophilidae > Rhyacophila > Rhyacophila evoluta. Next base: position 35,601 of record JAGVSQ010000475.1, on the reverse strand, counting down.
CTACGACACGGTATACATTCTTATAACAAATGTGAAGATGTTAATTACAATACATATTTTAATAATTCTCCATGAAACTATGGGTCATTATAACTATTTTGCAGAAACATCTGGGCTTATAGTGATCACGGATTCATGTATTGCATGAAATATAATATCTACCGTGGAAAGGAAAAAAGACGTAACCAACGTAGACCAAATTTGAGGGACAAAAATATCTATTTGATTATTTTACGTCAAAGTGAAAACATTACACAAACACAACCTTCAAATGCATGTATACTAAAATTGGTGTTTTATCTATTCTTAATTGAATAATTTACAATATTTAAGAAAACCAATCAAATTGATTTGGTGGGAGTCATTTTTCCTGATCGCAAATTTCACAGGTCATCCTTTTATTAAACTTAAAAGCTAAATTTAGACATTAATTCGACATTTTCAGCTTGAATCCTTTTGATAGAACGTGTATTAAGCTGTATAAAGTAGTTACGTCCCTTTTCATTTCCACAGTCGATACATATTTAACATTCCGTGTACTTAGGTAGAAAAATATATTTTTTAAATTGTACTAAATCATTTGTTAAAAAATATATAAAATATATTGTTGATGCAAAGAATTTAAAAAACATTGAAAGTAAACAGTTTACCTAGAAATGGCAATCAAAATCACATGTGAATATTTCACGCCGCTTTTTTTTTCAGCGTTTGTGAAGTGTTCCTGTGACGCACAGACAACGACACGTATATTCTGCTTTATAATATATATAATTATAAATTCTATTATCAGAAAGATTGCAGACAAATTTATATTTTACTAATTTGTACCTGTTGATCGCCCATTGCGTTCTGTACTGTTATCAATAGATATATAATTACACAAATATATATATATATATAGTTTTTTGTCGTAACACTTCGCTCCCCGGTGACGTTTTTTCCTAATTATACGAAGGATTTTGTCTTTTAAACTGTTCCGTTATTGATCGTTTTGATTGTGATTGATGAGAAAGTGATTGAATCTTCCGAACCATTCCGTAGAAATTTAGTCTGTCTCTTGTTTTCGATCTCGCTTTATTGAATTAGTATTTATTTTTATAGTTAATTCATCATTATACGATAAAGCTTAGATCAAATTATGCCGACGATCGACCGCATCGAAGATTACATATGTAAAGTAAGGTGCACATATGTGAAGTTATGCATTTTAACTGCCGCATTGTCTGTATCCCCACTCTTGTCATGCACGTACAGAAATTAAAAATATATTTTTTTGCATGTTGAAAATATTACAAATTACTAGTTTAAAAGATTCATAACAAGACATATAATAACAACAAATGAGTTTAAGTTATTTATACAACATATTTACTTAGTTAACTATATGCGATATCGTTTCGGACGCCAAGTTGGTAAGCGCATGTGCTTCAATACGTATTACGAGCTCGAATACCGTAGATGTATAAGTACATTGAATAATTGGCTTGCAATCTTGCTAAAAAAATCTTTAAAAATGTGTTTTATATGCTCCGTACTTGTGACAACAAATTCTGACATTGCATACGATTTTTTTATACCACGCTCACTCCCAAAGAGAAGCATAAGGATCTAAATACAGTGTGAAGATATCCATTCCTAAAGTGGAGTAAATAGATATCCGCAATTCGAAGACGTCTTGTTGACTTATTTTTCTCGATAATTGTTTGTCAGACAATTGCTCAACCGGCAGTCCTGCATTCTTGGATTTTTTCCAGATTTTCCAAAATGCTAGGCGTGCACGCTAACCTCTGCGCTGCCGGTGAACACACGAACACCAGCTGAGAATTGTTGTTATTGTGATAAAGGGTGTTTAAATATACAGTTTAAGTTAATTGACAATTACGAGCATATTATTAATTATTGATATTGTATTAATAAGTATTCTTACGTGATTGTCTTAAGCCCGTTGTTGAGTACGGCTAATGTTCTTTGTTATAATCGCTACACATCATTTTCTACGCAGCCCATAATGTGTTTGATGAACAACCCGGAAGATGTCGCACTCTCCATTGGCGGCTCCCACGACTCTCTAAACCCTTCGTTGAATTCGTGTCAATCACAACTAATATAATCTATTAAATATGAACTGAGCAAACAATGGTATCAGACGTGCTCTTACATACATTATTATCGATATTGACATTAACGACATTTCGATGCTGTTGCTCCAAAGTAATATGATTTTAGTTAGTGAAACCTTATTAATTGTAAAACAAACATAATATATTTGATTGCATCCATATTGAAATGCGGTTATTCCTCTGTCTGAAGGTTATGCTCATGTTATTTACTATTGTCATAATTTGTAGAATAAATAACCTAGTCCGAGTCATACAATATTTCCCTTTTGTGGACTTTGCAAATTTGCGGTTCTCTTTGGTAAAGTTAAGATACTTAAGTTCGGACTATTTAAGCATAACTCCATCAGCCAAGCACTGCATTGTGATAGTAGACTTAGTTAGGGTAAGGAGTCACGATGGAGTGGGATTTTAGAGCAGCGGTCTCCAAATTCAATAATCGTGGAGCCGCACGACGAATTTCACATCAGCTGGTGAGCTAAATATTTGATTTAAAATGTTAGGTACTAGCTATATTACCCGACTTTGACTAGTATAGATTCAAAAGCTTTCTTTCGCTCCGTTATTAGAACTTGGTTTCCATACTTGGCCATATGCAATATTTTTAGGCTTGGTGATGACGTTATATGTTGAAAATAACACAGTTGACATAGAAATAGCATCTAAAATAGCATGTGAAAATTTCACGTCGCTATTATTAAACGTTTTGAAGTACTTGTTGTGACAGACATACACATTTATTTTCTGTTTTATAATATAGATTACAACATTTTTATAAAAATGATTATCTACGAACGTGAAACGAGTTAATATTTAGTATTTCTTAAAATGCATAGAATTTGTATTTTTTGTTAATTATTTGAAATATATACTAAATTTAAAAAGTAGTGAATTATCATTTTTATCAACAAAATATAATTGCATAAAAAAACATTGATACAGAGTTTCTTCCTTCGTCAGCTTGCCTCCCGTGCTCATTAATAATAGAGTCATTTCGTTTATAGAAATAAATGTTAGAGAATGAATAATATTTACTGAAGTTTGTATTCCCAATCCAGTAATTCCTACACTGTACATATATAAAATGTTCGATACTAAGAAAGTGAAAAAAACAATAATTATTGAAATGCGTCAAAAATCCAATGATTTTGCTTCATTTCAGGACTGAAATATTCCATCGTGGTGTTATTTACTTTTTTATAAAAAAAAAAACATACTAACGAATCTCTTCGCATTGGAATTGGTATAAGTCATAAAAAACGGCTTAAATTCTGAACAAATTAACTACGTATTCAAATATTTTGATTTATTTATAAATATCAGTTCAAAATCAAAAACTTCCCCCGATATTCCGTGGTTAATTCATTACAATTATTAAAAATATTTTTAATTTTGAACTTCTATTTGAATTTCTATGGCTCTTTATGTGACAGTTATATCAATATACGGTAACAATTACTATTTCGAAATCTGACAATTATTTAAGTAATATTCTTATAATCCTTTTAAAGTACGTAGTAGCTTCACTTTGGCTCCAAATGCTTACTTCTGTAGGAACAATGGCAACGTATTCAGCCGTGCTAATAAATTATTATTATTTCGAAATGGTATCGTTATTTAAGATTCAAATTAGTCACATTATCATATAATCTCATGTAGCCTTGTGGTTTCAGCTGTTTCAATTCTATTCTGAACAATAATGTCACGTCGTGTAATCTTTTTTTGTATTATTTTCCAATGGCGGTGAGCAATCCACAAATTCTGAGAGATAGTTATATCACGAATGTATTCACAGTCACATTCACACGTCGGCTATTAGATACCTACTTGAATTTTTTTATATAAAATTATAGTAGCATATTGTTCCAATATCAGGTTAATTTAAAATGTACAGGACCGACTCGAGGCAATACACGCACAGCCAATACTTTATCCAATTAAATTTTTTCCGCTGTCTATTCCTATGACAATTTCGTCTGAAAAAAATATTTACAGGAGTTAGATCAAAGTTAAAAAAATACTACAACGCTGTGATTTTAAATGTACATTCTTTTTTTAAATTCACTTCCGAATTCGTTTGTTTTTGTTCTTTTGTTTATAACTTTTCCAATGTATTTTCTCTAGTTATACATTTTCATTGCTATACTGTTTTTATTTATTCGTCAAAATCACTTATTCCAGTCACGTAGCAGTTTAAAAAATATGTTAATATTGACTATTTTAATGCACGACGTTAATGTCCAACAGCATACACTCAATTTATTTTTCATATTATAACAATCCACATTTTTTAAACCGTATCTCTTCTGAAAGTAGAGTATATGAATATGACGACTCCAGAAATAAAGTATATGGATCTCCGCATTGTGACGACTTATGTTTACGGGATTTTTCGCAAGAATTGATTGCCAGCCAATTGCACAACCCATTGGCTATCCGGTCGTGCATTTTTTAATATAAAAAAAACCTGCAGCTGTGGGAATCGAACCCGCAATATATACAAACGCTTGGGTAGCGTGGAGACAGTGATCTATATTCACTGAAAGTAAAACAAACCCTTTTTAGTGTTCTGACATCGCGACTTTTGCTGTATTGATAGTTATATAAATAATATAGCCATAAAATACTTGAATGTGGTTATATTAAACAATGAGAAATATATTCCGCACATTCATGAGCTTTCAAGCTAATTGCACAGGAATAATTTACATAGACTGTAAAATAATACTGAAATTGAAAATAATAAATTAGTCATCAGCTTGCAAATTTATTATTAAACTAACCTTGACGCTCTAATTTAAAATATAATGACATGCTAAAGAAAAAAAACATTGTGGTTTGTGATGTATCTGGAAGACAGAAAAATTGACTCATATCTTTAGATTCTTAGTCTTAACTTCTAACGATGTTTGGCTACGTTTTTATGTGTTACACTAATATGATTATTATCTAATGTCTGAATACGATTCTGTGTAAAAGAATATTAGATAAACTAGGCTATGGCCGGTTTGTCCTCGAGCCTAATGCACTTTACGGCCAGCCCAGCAATGTGTCGTAAATGCAAATTGATTTTAATTGTGTAATTCAAAACCGAGTTTTTAATCACACTGTTGTATAACGTGAATTGTTTGTGCTACAAACATTTGCCATTACTCTGTCTCACATCTACGCCGCGAAACCTTATCACTATGCTACGAAATTTTGGCGTAGAACTCAAAGTGACAATTGTATTATAGAAATTTTATCTAATTTTCTTTCTGTTTTTTATTATTTTACGGTGTGCTTCAGTATCTTCTATTTTTATTTATCAATCGGTTCGAACCCTTGCTTTATGTGCTTTATTTTAAGCAGCTTATTGTAATCTTTTTGCTATGTTACCTGCGTGTTTTTCAGCGGGTCGTCTTCTAAGTAAGAGGTTCCAACATTAACTGAAAATAATCTGTGAAGCTTATCTCATTTTTTTCCACATTGCGTGAATATATGTACGGCAATATTTTATTACTACTATTATTACAGTCATCATGATAGATTTAACGTAAACATAATTCAACATTCATAACCATAAACACGTTGGAAATATCAGGGAGTTGGTCGGGCTAGATTTTTTTTTGATTGTAAAAAAATATTAATGAATGTTTTTTAAGTTGAGTTAGGTTTGGTTATTACTATGAATATTTGTATATTACGCAATGGAATGATATTTAAACGCTAAACTATCGCGTGTTTTTCGCGAGTAACGTAAAATTGCTAACTTAAATCCGTAAATTTAAAAAAAATGCCAGTTTCCCATATAACCCTAAAACATAAATACAACACAGTTTAGTTTAAAAAAGTTATACTTTAACTCCAAATTTTTTTTTTATACCATTTTCGCTCGCAAACTGGAGCATATGGATCCACACAGTGTGAATAAATCCACTCCGAAAGTGGAGTATATGAATCTCCGCGAATCAACGTCTTGACAAATTATTTTTTACGATTATTGTTTGTCAGACAATTGCTGAACCGAAAGGACACCCAGTCCTGCATTTTCAAATTCTTTAAATCCGACCAGATGGGGAATCGAACCCGCATTCCCCGGATTGCTAGGCGCGCACTCTACCAGCTACGCTTACCGGGGGGACAAAACATGTATTCATCCTGAATCTAATTGATTTTCGACGTATGCGAAAGCCTTTAGAACAGATTAATCACCAAGACAGGTGTACTATTAAATATATTTTCCAATTATTAATTTATATTTTTCTATGTTATAATTAACTGAAAGATAGCCTTTTTCGAATATAAAATTTACACATATTGGCTATAGCTAATGTTCTGTGTCGACTGCTGGCATGGCCATATGGAAGAAAATCATACAGTAAATCCATCTACAAATATTTTTTCTATCGAGGGATTTTTAATTAAAATCATATTCATACGTTTCACGCATTTAAAAAATAATGCTTGATAAAGGATCAGTGACTAACCGTTTTTACAGAATAAATAGCGTTATCTATCCACATTTAGTTATTGTTGATGGAAAATTTTATGATATACTAGTGTAGGAGTTATTGAGATTTTTGTCAGGCAGCTCTTTGTTTTTATTTCTTCACAGAAAATATCTTTCCTTTGTTGTACAGGTACGCCGTACAACCTTTATATTTTGATATCAAACATAATATCTCGCACAGCCAGCTTTAGGGGGCAACACACGTTCAAGTTTTCATGCAAAATAATTTGTGTGACCGTTTATTTTTTTTCCTGAAATCTACTAATGTTGAGTAATCCTACGTGTATTTGATGTAAACTATAAGACCGGCCATCCACCAACATAAAATGAAATAACAAATAAACCGTTCATTGATATGGGATGCTTCAAATATTACCATTACTTAATATTAACATACTCGATTTAGCCAACAAAATGCACTGTGAGTTTTTAAAGTTAATAGTTTATATTACAAAACGAAATTAAAATAGTGATACGTACAATTTTTTTTTTTAAATAAATGTTCGTAATTAAATATTAAACGATATCAAATTGATAGTAAACTTATTCAATCGATAATAATTAGTAATTCTAACTAATGTTAAAGAGAATTAAGTCTGAATTGTATTCAAAGTCTTTTTTTTACTTCATCACTCTCCTTATGAGGTTCGTGAAACGGAAACAATGAAATAACAGTGTTATAATATCGTAAGTTTTTTTGACTTGCGCAAGTTTGCATGAGCGTGTGTAGCCCCCTTAATATATTTCTTTTAATGCTTGTCTACGAAAACAATGGTGTCGCTTTTGTCTCACATTTACCACTGTTATTGAAATATAATAATGTTGCCATGGTAATAACCTTGCGTTGCCCTTTCTACGTACATCTTTACGGTCGGCTTACTCTGAACTATAATGTATTCTCGACAATAACAACACTGGACGAGATGGCGCGACTGTGTTTTTTTCATGAACCCTGTTTAGATGACACTTTCGGTAATTTAAAGGAACGGAGTGTCATCGCACCACAGACAATGTGTGGGCTGTGTTCACTGAGCCTCTGCCCAACTCGCAATAGACTTTTGCGTAATATCTTCGAAAATCTCAACTTCGAAATCGATACAATAATTTATTGTTACATACTACGTTCTAATTAGAAAATTAAATTAATGTAGCAGTAATTCACCGGGACGCACCTGGGGTATCTGTTTTTACACAGGTGTCACAGTTATAAGCTGGGAAATAATATTATGGTAAATGTATATACTACGCGCTGTTACACGGAGCCATAATTATTAAAAACTAAGTTAACTTTTAGTATTCATTCACCAAGATTAAATTGGGCACGGTATTAAAGTAATTACATTCGATATAAATAATATTTTTATTCCTTATTGTCAAAAATAGCATGTCGACTGTGCAAAGAAAAAAGGACGTAACTTTCAGTTTTTTTTACAATGGTGCTTATTCGATAATCACAATGCGTACATATTTGATTTCGCCTTCCACTACCCGCCACGTATCCGCACCCTTTATGCCGGCGTATATCGTGGCGTAACGAACGTAGGACGCTCTTCAAAGTTGCCAAAATTTCCCAGGACCAACTTCCTAATACCATGAGTTTATGTGAATCATATTCTTACGTATCATGTCATGATAATATCTGGCCTTGGTGAGAAAAGACCTTCTCGCTCGCGTAGTAGAAAAGTAGAAGCCATGTTGCAATAGCCAGCCGGTCTGACAAATTGACTTGAAAAGCTCGTCCATTTCGACCGACACATTGAAACACTCCTAGAGGATGTGATTGGCATCCTGTAATTTGCTACATATTAGCACGTAAAAGATTCTATAAGACCAAGCTAACATAGCTTGAAGGCAAAACAATCGCCGGTTAAGAACTGGCAATGCCAATCGTCTGGAGTAAGTTTGTACTCCTGTAAAATATGTTCTGTGTGGGTTACGTCCTTTTCTTTTATACAGTCGATATTACTACGTATGAAATACACACGTGAATGATTAATACACCTCAAAATGCGTGAATACCCTTGTCAACTATATAACCATGTTACTCTGTAAATATAAATTCTCAACAGTGTCATTAATATCTGGAAAGTAAATTAAAGAAATCGCCCGTTGCTATGGTTTTCAACATCGCAGCATTGCCATGGCAATCAATAAATTATTACAAACGGTTTTTGCAACCGAATAATTCTAATGCAAAATCAACTTCAATCTAATAATGTATTGAAAACGTAATAATTAAAGAAGACTCCGTTCCTTTTATTCTCTTTATTCCTTTTCGTAAATACTGTACTTTTTATATAAAGAATTTCAATATGTATGCAACATTTTTCTCTCCTATTGTCTTCAGAACAATGCATGGGAAAATGACGTATGCAATCATTTTTAAATCCAACAGAGATTGAAGAAATTGTGAAAATTTTAGAAATAAATTATCCTTAAAAGATGATAGTTGGCAACTCCATTGACGACGTCATCGCTCGTTCACAATACAGTAGCCATATCATCAACGTTTGCATTATCTGTGACCCGTGAATAAGATAATGAGGCAGTGCACTCAGCAAAATTACTGTCTTGGATTCGCTATTTCTCCGGTACTCCAATTCTTTGAAGGTTTAAATTGTCCACATGTAAAAGAAGTACATTTATACTACAATACACATGAAAGTGTAATAAAACTTTGTATCATTCGGATGAAACCAGTGAAGATAGTAATTTGTATTGTCTGGTCGCTTCTTTTGCACGCCACTGTTGAAAGAATAAATAGTTATGTATACATTTTAAACAAGTATTATATCAAGGAGAGAGGGAACTAGATGATTAAACTTAATGTGATAGTAAAATAACGTGGAATGTTGGTTCAATTTTCTCATGGTTACAGCCTATGCACATTCTGTGGGAAATCATTGGGATTCACGCAACTATTAATTGATCAAGAAAAAATAACTTTCTCATGTGCTTTAAGCTCGAGGCATTTTTTTTAAATGGCGATCATAATACATATGTTTAATAATATATAACGCACATTATTTATGCGCTTATAATAATTGTCAGGAATTATGTAATATATCAAGCCAACGGCCAGGTTTACATAACAACAATTCGATACGGTTTTCACACGGTTAGCATTTTACACGGCGACGGTTCAACACGATTTTTAACGTACAAATGTATTTTTGTCATCACAAGACAGTCAGTAAGCTCAGTTGCTCTAACTCATCCACGCATTTTACTTCTATTATATTGTTATTTTAGAGTGCTCAAGCAATGTTTTTGGGTTCATACTCTACTGAAGACGTGTCTACACCGGCATCCGCAGCATTCGGAGCGCGAAATACCAATTAATAAATTGATTAAATAGTAAAGGGCGACGGGATGCAAGATATTAATTAGCCCTGGAAAAACATCTCTATCAAAACGAGACAATATAAAATAAAGCGCCACCGGTCACTTATCGATAAAATATCGTTTCGAGATTTCTCGGAGAGTAACAAAACCGGAATGTATACGGGAAGAATTTGTCTTGAATAACAAAAAGACAGGCTAATTTTATTGACATAATGCTTTTGATTATTATTTTTCTTTATTTCAAACTGTATTATATCATATCTGCTGTGTAGAGTACGGTAGATGTGTGCAGATATAGTACTAGATATTGCAGCGTCCAAATCCCCCGGCCCACAAATCAATCGCACACCTGACCACAAATCTACAGCATGGTCAGTGAATATATATTACACACTAGAAACAGGCAGATACGAACGCTTTGAATCAGCGGAAATACTTTAACTTTTGTATATTTATAGTTTATAAGAATTAAATTCTTTCTCAATATCGTTCATTTAAGCTTGTCAAGCGGTATTCATTCTACTTTTCCGTCGGACAATGGCGTGAGAGTCTGATATATTGGTATATTTAAAAGCTGTGAAAAGCTAATATTCAACGTTCAGATCAGTGGTCGGGAAATTCCTAGGGCGTGTTACCTCATTACACGACATAGCTGTAATACGAATTTCTTTCAGTGAAGTGCTCACGTTTTTATCTCGGTATGAAATCCCAACAAATGTATCGTATGGATATCTATAATCTATATATGCACACATTATATTATGCTCTAACACCTCTTACCTGGTGGTGGGTAGTGAGTGAATGAAGTTTATTTTATTTATTCCCAAATATACTGATAGAAATGTCTTCATACTTTATGTATTCCTCATAAATATCCCTATGATTTCAATTATTAAATTATTGATCCAGATTAACAGAAATTATTATGTTTTATTATATCTAGGACCGACGTGTCTTGGGCAGCGTCGCTTACTAATTTGAATGATATAATTTCATCTCAGAGGCAAACAGTGCGAGTATTATTGCGGCTGGATACAATAGCTTAGTGTAAAAAAGATATTTGGACTGGGATATTGTCTTTCCTGAATATCATAGAAAAAATACTTATTTTATAAGAGACGTTAGTGTTTGATAATGCAAGTTGAAATTGCGAAAAAATACATAAACTATAACTTTAAAAACAAAACAGTTATGAAATATATTCCTACTAAACCCTCCCCATTAGAGTGAACATTGGTTACAGGGAATTTTGGAGGCCACAGATGATGGCCACACTCTCAGTTTGGTAGCAAATATGCCTAAAACATATTCCCAGTTTCCATAGTATGGACTCGCCGTAAAAGTCTTACCATTGTAATTATCGATATAAACTACTATCAGATATTAATTCGTGACTACGTGGGAGATCATCTAAATCAGGGCTGTCCAACACACGGCCCACGGACCGCATGCGGCCTGTTGCCTCATTTCATGTGCCCATTTAAACTATATTTATGATACAAAATGAAAATTTGAAGCATCTTTGTAAATAAGATCTATTTCTTTATTGGCAAACAAATCTATTTTGTTGTTGGTTCAATACATGTTTTCTCTTCATATCTGCAATATAGTTGAATATGTTTTTTTCCGATTTACAGTGTACACTTTCTATATACGCCTGTATTAAAACGTCAAATCAACCACTTACAAAAGAATAACAAGTGCTAATTTCGTCGTAAAGCCATATCAGATATATCGAAAAAATATTGGAAAATTTAGGACATCAATGCGTCCTGTGGGGCAATTAGGGTTGGCCAGGCCTGATCGAAATTGTGTATTGAAGTACACACAATTGCCCAAACTCGATAACAATGCATACTCCAATATTAAGCCCGCGTTGTGAACTGATGCACTTTACATAATATTGAGTGATTTCTACTGTAGTTAATAACTAAATTAGGCAATGAAATCTTCTCAATCGGATTCAGTCACGGCTGAGTTTCAATTGAACTAAATTGTTCGAGTTTCCAAATTATATATGTTACAGTTAAAGCGTGAACTTCGCCAATTCAAATAATAATTAGTCATTGTACGCACTGTTAAATCATATCAGTAAAATTTTATGTTAGATAATGTTAAACCTAAACTATTAAAAAGAACAATTCAAAATCATACAATTATACTATCAAACGAGCTGTATTCTGAAAAATGCCCGCGTATATCTCAGATCTAGTGTCTAATTACTATATTATCATCCTTATTGTAAGATGCCATCGATCATAAAGCCTAACTCGAAATCGGATACCAAAATAGATATAAGCACCTTGTAATTAGCAATGCAAGCTTCAATTAAAAATTACATACGGTGATACATCGACTATAATTTAATGTATACACTATCGAAATTTAACACTTTAATTGTATTATCTATATCAAATATCGGGCATAAGAATCTCCGTATTGTAAAAATGTATATTGACAGATTAGTATTCATAAGGATTGGCTATCACCCAGCAAGTGCGGTTTCATTCGTATGCAGCTACTGTATTTTAATCCGCGATCTCCCCGACACTAAAACGCGCGCACTTACTAATTAGCCACTGAAAAGATAAACTACAGTCATCAAACACAAATAAAATCCTCAAATTTTAAAATTGTTTAGTATTTAATCGAAATTTTGTTAGTTTGATTCAACCAAAACGCCAAAATATTCAACTGTGCTATTACCCTGGTGGCTAAGTTGGGACGGGTACACCCTTTTTACCGAAGTTGTCATATTTTTTCCGATACTTAAATATTATATCAGCTTTCTTATTCTTTATAATACTTATACGTCTAGTCGACTAAGTTTAATTTTACACAAATCGTTTCCAATAATATTTAAGCGTGGCAGATTTATTCAAGCCGCTTTCATACGATTTAAGTATCATCGTTGGCTTTGTTTTGTTGTATACTTGATCATAACTAATTATAATTAACATATTTAATTATAAATTTAACCGTTGTGAAATATGTTATTGAATCTGCTTAGTAGTGCTCTTCTCATACTTCTTTAGTATTCTAAGTATTTTATATTATTCAGTAGAATAATTATTGATATATTTGAATTAAGGTAGCGTCGTCACAATCTGAAAATTCTATCAACCACGTGGCAATGGATCTCCTTTCCCCCATGGCCCTTCTTTGGATTTTCACAACAGATTTTATAGATTTTTACGAGAATCTGTCGTCATCCAGTTGCTCATCCCTTCAAGCATCGAGTTTAAATATATCGTTGGTTCATGTAAGATGCGAATCCGCGCTTGTGCTCTTTTTCTAAAATCGGATATACCAGATTGTTTAATGCTTTAACCCTTTGATAAGTGAGTTAATTTGTATGCACATACTTTTTAACTCTACAATCGTTCACTGGTATCAATTCAACTAGTATCATAAAATCGATCGAATTGGGTATGCCGATTTGTAAACAATCCTCTTCTATTTCCAAACAATGAACAAAATAAACTGAAATTTCAAATTGGTAAGAATGTGTGTAAAATTAACACATGTGGCAACTCTCATTTTGGAATTAAAGAAACACTTGAGAACAAATTTGAACAAATATGACAAATTTATGTGGAGTCTTATGTATTTCTATGAATACCAATATACATAATCGTTCGTTTCTTTACAAAGCATAATAATTATCGAAAGATTGTAAGATTTTTTTTTAATAATGAAATCAACCATTTTTTTTCGATTTTTTTACGTATTTTTTAAATAAATGATAGAGTTGTAATGAATTCCATTTATCACTAATAGATCTATCTAGGATTTATATTAAAAGAAATTTTAACATTTTATTTAAAAATAAAAAAAATGCTTTGAAATTAATGCGACAAGGCGTACGGACGCACATGTGCGGCCATACTCGCAAATGGTTCAAAATATATTAGGTCACTGAATATTGGTTTATATTTTAATAATGATACTTTTTTCCCAGCGTTTGTAAGTCGTTTATGCTAACATTTCACATAAGACGGCGGTTGTTATAAATTCTAACCCGTTGGGGTCGGCGTGATAGTCAGTAGATTTGCACCCTGGCGTAAGAGCCATTATAATGCTAAATCCATTTAATCAGGTGCGAACCAATATCGATTCAGTCGCCCCCCTCCCGTGGCTACGTTTGCCACAATAGGCAATGTGCGATAATGTAAGGGAATGAGCATGGGGGCGGCTTCTGGCAAAAAAACAACCCCATCCCTCATCGGTCTGGACTCCGATGCAAGTGAAGGTAAACTCGTGCATTTTTATCCCAGATTTAATGCATTTTGCTGAAACTATGTAAATTTCTTTTGAAATTATAAGAGTATTTAAAATTTATTTTTCCGTTTTTCAGGTACTCATTTTGCTATTTAAAACACTTAAATTATTCGCGATAATATTCGAAATCGGATTTGACTTTTGACATATAGAATGATCATTGAATATAGAATGATTAAAGTAAACGCATTTTTTTCCATTCTCTATTCAAATATTGACAACTCGTAATACAATAATTAAAAGAACATATTTTCCTCGTGTTCTAAGAAAGAAAACAGCAGAATTTTATCAATTTATTGATAATATGTTTATTTTGCTTTCCTGTGTTAGAATTATTATACAAGGTTATGTATACAACATTGAAATAGTGTAATAAAAAAATAAAGTTTTTATTTTAATGAAGAGCTTTTTTTTTTTTTAGCTTTCTTAGCTTTCTTAGGTGGTTAATGGAATTAATTAGTTAATGTTTATCAGTAATTCGGGAAAATAATAATACATAATGTAAGTCATTTTGGCTATTTTTATAAATTCGAAAATAAATCCAATTCGAGATTTTCGAGTCATGGGGTAGAATCGACGTTCTTTCGCTAGAGAGTTGTGATGGCAATATTAGGAAATCTTTTTCGCCAATTGATAATATTCTTCTTTCACACTTGAATCATATTCGCATAGTATAATATATATTATTTAATTAACGATTGGCAAGCACGAATGGGCTGGAGATCGATAGCTTACTCAATTATTTAACTCAAATAAAAATTTATTTGATTTAACCCTTATTTCCGTGTGTGTGCGTGTGTCTAGAAGAGATAATTTATATTGCACAGGAAGCAATGTCGGAGCAAATCAAATTGCTCTCATCATGTATTGTAAAGGTGTCTTTAAATAGGCTGACATTTTAAATGTGCCGTCATTTTTTCTCCGCAAAATTTTCACCATTTTTGAAAAGATTTCTACGCGTTGTTCGATCTTGTACCTTTCCATAATTTCCATAACCTCAAAAGTTTATAAATATCGGCATGGTAAAATTGGTTTGAACTAACCCATAGATCAAAATTGTATTGTACTCATTCGGAATCTTGTTTTTTGATAGCATAATATAAATTATTCTTTGATATATGAGCATTTTTCTAGTTTTAAAAAAAAAATATTAAACAAACTAAAAAAAATAGAACGCGTCAAACTTTCAAATGCATTTTTCTCGAAACAAATGCAATGGTGACTTGGTTCACACCAATTCTACTATGATGATATCACAGTAAATTTAGACGTCTACTTTGATTTTAAAATGGCATAAAATTTAAAATCTCAGCTCATTTCGGGATACACTTTACAACGTTTATATATTTTAGTAACTTTTTTTTCGTTATTTCGTCTCACCGGTAGCTTAGAGTTTAGCGTGCACGCCACGCATCCGGTGAATACTTAAACAGTATTCACATCTACAGGATTTTTAAAAATCCGAAAATGCAGAATCGGACACCCATCGGGTTGAGCAATTGTCTGACAACCAATTTTCGTGAAAAATAATCTTTAAAGATGTCTTCACATCGCGGACATTCATTTACTCCACTTTTCGAACAGATATATTTATACTGTGTAGATCCATATGCTTCGCTTTCGGATCGGACATGGTAGAAAAGTTAATTTTTAAATTCGGATTATAAATACGTTAAGAAGGAAGCCTAAAAGTACATTTTTCCACCGTCAAAATATCGTGTTATTATTTTCGGACATGTGTCGATGATATTATAAAAAAATTACAAAATAGATAAAATATAAACCTTTCGAGCTTTTTTGAATTGGTTATTTACACAAGTTTTATTTTTCGTTTAATGTTCGAGGCTTTCTTATTTGATGGTGAGTGCTTTTAAGAAGAATATATACCTTGATGGACAAACAGGAAATGAAACACTAATGCTTTTCTATTCTTTAACGCCACGCGACTATTTCCTCTATGTAACCAAAGTGAGTAGGTTACAATAATGATAACTCTGATTTTACGAACTACATAACATATAGTTTTCTGTCGAAACATTTGTCGCGATAAATCGGCCTAGAGATTTATTTTTTATGGTAAATGGATCACAGGTAAACATCGATCGTTCGGATTTGAGCTTGTATGTTTTTTTAAGATTCTTTATATTCATTTGAATTGTAGACGGAAAATGTTCAGTTATCAAATTTATGCTAAAAATATACGTATTGAATTCAAAATTTATACACCGACCTTGGAGAGGATAAAAGTACGAGACGCTAATGCTTTTCTATTCTTTAACGCCACGCGACTATTTCCTCTAGGTAACCAAAGTAAGTAGGTTACAATAATGATAACTCTGATTTTACGAACTATATAACATATAGTTTTCTGTCGAAACGTTTGTCGCGATAAATCGGCCTAGAGATTTATTTTTTCTGGTAAATGGATCACAGGTAAACATCGATCGTTCGGATTTGAGCTTGTATGTTTTTTTAAGATTCTTTATATTCATTTGAATTGTAGACGGAAAATGTTCAGTTATCAAATTTATGCTAAAAATATACGTATTGAATTCAAAATTTATACACCGACCTTGCAGAGGATAAAAGTATGAGACGAGTTCATTAAAATTCAAAAACCACAAAAATGGTTTCTATTTACGACACATGGTTTCGTTTGAAAAATATTTCTCTCCCTTTCACACACGATATTTATTCATTCGGAAGTTTGTGTTTGGAAATAATCTAAAATACGTGCTATTTGTAAATATACTATGCTTAGTGCTGCCGGTCCACTTAGTTGCCTTTGTTTATTGTGGAAAGTATTTAATACTTATTAGCTCACTATATAATCATTCTAGACTGGAGTGCCAGACAAAATTTAAAAGATCGTAGGAGAATTGGAAACAAAATGTATTGACGTAATATTTGCATATCGACATGTTAATCGATATTTTCTAAAAATAAACAGGTGCGCGAGATTTTTCAAGAACAAGTTTCAAACGAATTGTAATACCCAGCTTACGAACAAGTAAGCTCCAACGTAAGACCTAGAGGACGGGCTACTCTTTTACTTATAACCTAAGCCTTATATAAAAGTATTGTTACAATGAATAATACATATTTAAGTATTGTTGTGGACATTGAAATATGTGACTATCGGCGGGGTAATCATTCACAATCACTGCCCACAGACATCGCACAGAAGGGGAGACACGTGGTATATATACAATATGGATATATATTTATATGCTGTCCTGTCTCGTAACAGATTAGTCTGGGAGCAATGCTCACGGCTCCATTAATTTCACAATGTCTATAATAATAATTGATTGACAAGGCACACGCATTATAGCCACACCGAACATGGACCATTATGAAAATTATTGCGTGATATTATACTGCTTGTAAAAAAATTGAGATTCTCTCGGCGCATCATCTTTTCTTATAATGTAATTTTAATGATTTGTTATTATAATAGATACAAATTGAGTCTAGAGACTTGCACAATTCTCACCTCGACACAGATATGTCTGTACAGCGCGTTTTTGGTTTTGCGACAGATTCAATCAATCTAAATAAATATATAAATTTATTTATCTTCGTCCGACATTGTGAATAAATTTTTTCACCATTTGTTCATTTGTACAGCATAAATAAAATGTGACACTATCATAACAACAGAAGAAACTTAAGAATGTTGCCATAAACTTGTAAAATATATTGTCTAATAGATTTTTTTTAGACACTGTCGTGTTATCGATTAATTAAAATAATTGACTATTATAAAAATTTAATTGATGAAAATTGTCTCGCGAGTTCGTAATTGTAAAGTAATTTAGGAAAAAAAATGACAGCTAAAACTCCATTTGAAAGACATAATATCAATTAAGTACTATTTTAGTAAAACATTATAGTATTTAATCCAAAGTATGTTCAGATTCAATCATGGTTGTATGAATTTTTTTGATTCGTGAAATGAGTCATATAATTCCTATATACTATAAGTCCACATCAGTAAAATGTTGACAAATTGACTTTTTTGCTTGTTACTTTTTCTTATAGCAATTTTTTAGTTGGATTTATGGTCGTTTAGAATTCATCCTAATTTTAAAATTCAATTTTTATATGATTTTATAGTTGAGGACTTATCCACCTTTTATTATTATGTGAAGTAGCCGCTACAGTGAAACCTCATAATTATATGGTATGGTATATAGAAACGATACGATTCTCCTTATTCCCTGTCCATTTGAAGTACTTCATATTATCGATTTGTATTGATTTTATATTTTTTTTATTTCAGATGTCTGAATCCCCACTCCGCCAGTAATCGAAGAAGGAATACTTCTTAATAAATTATTAACATACAATTTTCTATAATCAATCGATACATATGTAAACCGCAACTTACACAGTATTTGTTAAATTGCTCAAAACGTTTAACTTCATTCGCCAATCAGTGTGACACACAAAATGAAACATCTGGAATAGATGTAATAATACCATGCTCAAATTGAATTTGCCATAAATGCACATCACCAAAACACAAATATTAACATTTCTTAAACATTGCATAGCAAAAGTGATTTAAAAATCAAAATATAAAACTCAATACTCCCGTGATAAAAATATGCACAAAATTTGTAGTTGAACATTAAGAATTTATTCAATTGTTTGTAAAATTGAATGTCTTAAGACATTATATACAATTCAAAAGATAATAATTTTTAATTTAGTGTATTTCAATTGTAATCTTAAAACAAAAAAGATTTTTAAATAAGTTTAAAGTGTGATTCATGTTGATCTCATAATCTTAAGTCTGAAGAAGAAGTGTGTCAAGTCTTCAATTGAAACGTAGGCGAGGATTCTTGAATTCTTTGGGACGATTGACACCCAATGGTGTTAAGGGCTGGCGGATCAGCTGTCCAGCATGTCGCTGTCGGTGGGACAGCTAGTGCCACCGGTGACCGGCCGGCCGCCGACCAACAGGTCTGGCTATCCTAGTGGACCACGGATAGAGGCACCACACTGTCACTATGTGGACTACAATTATGAGCCCGTGGCCGCAGTGGTCTGCTGCATGTACATTGTGTTTGGAGTCGTCTACACGCTCTTTGGTAAGTATTTTATTTTATTTCACTATGTTTCTTGATTTGCACTCTTTTGTTTAGTCTTCATAATCAGCTATGATATGTTGTCTCTATATTTTTGAACTTGAAATTTTTGAAATTCAATTTTAATTACGAAAATTTAATAAAATGGATGAAATGTGTTATATCGTATTGCAATGTCTGTAATTTGGGACTTGAATCTTTTTGTAATATAGTTTTACATCATGATAAAAATGATTATTTTCAGGTTATCGTTGTTTCAAGGCAGTCATGTTTTTGACTGGTTTTACGTTTGGGACAGTCATAGTTTATCTCATTTGCCTCCAGGAACATCTGATGCCAGCCTATGGAAATGCTTGTAAGTAAATATACATATCTGCATATTATTTCATTATAAACTATTATAAAAAATATTTTTAATTTGTAAACTCCCATATAGGTAATTTTGCTTTCCTTTGCATCTACCTTCCAAGATTTTCAGGTACTTATGATAGATGTGCTCTAATGCACGGATGAAAAATTGAAACATCGCCTTTAAAAAAACATCTGTTGTAGAGATTGGAACATAATTATTTCACATGAGAAAACACTTTTACTTAGTAATTAATAGAAATAAATTAGGTAAAATCTTCTTGTTTTATTTTGTCTATGGGTAGTCCAGGGTATAAATCCGTAGTTAAAAGGCAATAATTTTTTATCAATATTGGATTGGCTTGGCTACAAGTAGCTGAGGTAGTATAAAAAATAACCCAATTAAGATATAATATATTGACTCAGCAGGCTGCATAGTCTCCGCAATGAGTGGAAGTGATGATTTACCTATCTTAAATAGGAAATACAGTATTATAAAATGATGGTGTTTCATTTATTTAGATACATTTTCATGAAGTTTTCACGACGAGAAGTTGAATTAATACCAACTCAAATTTTAGGCGCAATCTAATGTAATAATCTCAGAGAAATGACCTATTGCTGTAAATATTATTAACAAACTTTACAGATAAGACTATATTTACATGAGTTAGAAATTGACCTACTTATGTAATTGCTTCTAATACATTTCGAATCATTCAATTTGATATGATTGCATTTCAGCTGTCGCACTATCTGCTGGTCTGTTATTCGGCCTCATAACTATGCTGATCCAGTACGTAGGGCTGTTCATGACAGGTCTTCACACTGGCTTATTTATGGCCATTGCTTGTTTGGCCAGCTATGATTATCTTGTGGAAAAGTCACCTCATACTGTAAGTTCCCTTATTCCGTAATTATTTTTTTATGAATTGATAATTATTTAATTCATTACAAGACAATAATTTTCATTTTCCTAGTCATATATTATATTATATTATACAAAATAAAATATATATTTTATTTCCTGTTGGTGTTTTGTATTTTTCTTGTAAACTGTGATAAATACGTCACCAATAGTCATGTGAGATTTTTATTACTATACTAATTTGGGGAGTCACTTTCTTGCACAAAGCAACTATAATACTATCTGCTGATAATAATGCTCTAAATGTGCATATAGCAATGAATAGTCTGAGTAACTATTTGTCAGATATCTTATACATTGTGTACACTGAGAAATGAGAAGAACTCAAATAGCTCCAGGCAATTTCGTAATTGAAGATTGTTTTGTTTTCATGTTGAGAATCTAAATACACTGAATTTCTAAGAGGAATGCCACTTTTACACTGTTTTAACACTTGGCCTGTGGGACCCTGAATATTCCGTGATTGCATCAATTAAATTCAGTTGAAATATTTGTATTTATAAATGATGAAATATGAATTCAAAATGTTGTTTACATACTATCTCCTGACCCCATAACTTATCAGTGGTGTGATGTTGGTAAATCAAAATATTTAAATTATCATAGAATTAATTTAACTAAGTGAATGCATTAATCTTTGGAAGAGAAACTTGCAATGTATTTTTATCATTTCACTGAATTTTCTTAGGTGCCTTAGAAGAAGTAATTGATATATCTTGTTTTAAAGAGAATACTTAGCTTTCTATTAAAATTAAGAATTTATTTTCAGATGTGGCTCTGTGTATCCGCTCTTCTCGGTGCAGCTATATTTTTTGCAGTTCTTAATTTATGCTGGAAGAAAGGTGCGTATATAATCATAAAAATTTAGTAGTATTTTTTGAAGTAAGTGGGATGTGTCAAAATATTTTTTGACATTAATTCAAATGTCTTATGATATGATAGGTTTCACGACAGGTAAATACAAGACAATTGTACACAAGAAAAATTTATGGGGTGACAACTGAGCACAAGCAATCAAAACACATTTAAATATTTTGATGTTTTAAACTGATTTACGTAATTATAATATAGTCAGATTTATATATCTTTATTATGTTAATTAATAAATTGTTTCCCCGTAGCATAGAGGTTAGCATGCGTGCCTAGCATCCGGGAAATTCGAGTTCAATTCCCACATCTGTCTGATTTTTAAAAATCCAAAAAATAAAGGATTGGATGCCTATTGGGTTGAAACTGAATTGAATACTCGTGAAAAATATTCTGAAAAAATGTCGTTTTTGGTGTGTTTGTGACATGCAAGATTCCATTTCAAGCCCATCTGATAAAAACCAGACACCTAGATAGCTACAATGGAAAATAGAGTTCAATCAGTTACGAGATCATTCATGGTTGGTTTTTTTGGGAGATCCTTCTCCCGGCTGCACCTTCAATATGCATAGAGAAGAAAAAGGTCAAAATATCATTGAGCTTGTCTTCATCTGGAGTACACCAAAAACTGGTCTTCTTTCATTGCTTGACACAAAGGCCAATGCATCAAGGGAATTTAACTTCACCGTATGATTCAAAATCAACTTTCAGGATATTGTAGACATTTCCAATGGGGCTTTAGTGTAAGCGAAAATAACATCCCTTGACTTGCATCTACAATAACAAACCAAAAATTTATTATGTCAGATAAAATATATAAATCTACCTATACTATTACCTAAATTCAGTTAAAATTGCCATAATATTTCATTGTGTTAATTTGTCTTGATTGTCATGTCTGCAATTGTGTTGTGTTTGTTTGTCTGGTTACGGGTTATCATGCTTCACATTGTTCACACTGTTATAACTGTTTTATGTTAATTATTCAGTTATTGTTGTTTTTTTTTCATCGAAAAATGAACCAAAACTTTATAAATAATATTAACGATTTTTTTTTATCCTAATCATAAATTTCATCATATGCTACATGATCTCTATAATATTTGTATCAAATACTTATTTTAAAATATTAAAAGACATTTGTTTTTAAAATCAAAGTAACATTAATTTAAATATATGATTTATCTTTTTCAGGATTAACCATTTTTGGCACATCCATATACGGAGGAGCCCTGCTGGCAGGATCTCTTGATTACCTTATTGAAAGGTTATCAATGGCCAATTGGGTAATTTAAAATTTTATTGTTTAATTATGCATCTTGTAACATACAATTTAAATATTTTATTTCGATCAACGGAATAATATATAGTCACCATTGCTCTGCCACATCAGACAGATAAATTAAACATCAGAAAGGAAAGGTTTTTTACAATATTTTTAAAGGGATTGATTAAAAAAAAAATTATTGCAATTGGTGAATGTTATTGATGGATGGATGACTCAGATCTTGTAAAATCTTGAAATGAAAGGGATTACCATCAAAGAATTTCCACATACTAAGATTATTATTATAAAACACGAAATTTTATTTGAATATTGATTTGATGTTTAAAAATTAATTAACCTCAACAAATTGCAAGAAGAGGTTAAAAAATATGTGTAATTAATTTATCTGAATAAGATTTCTTTGCAGGTTTGGGACCGAGTTATAATGCGGCCTGTAGAGCATGCTCCTTGCTGGTTCTCCTGGTTAATCCTTGCAGTATGGCCCACAATGGCTGTTCTGGGTCTTGCCACACAGAGCTGCATCACCGGAACCGGTATTCACCATGAGGAGAGTAAGCATTGTACTTTCTAAACCAAATTTATATTAAATAATCTAAATTTAATTCTACAATATTTGTAATACTTATTTCAATTCGTCTAATTCCAAATGTCTGCAGTCACCTAGTTAGTGGCATTGCGAATTAAATATCAAAGAAATCAAGAAAAATAATATTTTTTTATTCAAAGTTAAATGTTTCATTATAGATTTTCATTTAATTGAAGTATTATAAGTAGCAATATGCCATGAGTCACACACGTGATATAATTTTACCAACTTAAGACACTTTCTCATTTGCATTTAGTAAAAGCCTACTCAACCTTTCATGTGCGACCTGGAACACCCATAATTATCAGGAATTAGTTATTCTTTTGAAAATTTGACAGTTATTTAAAAAATATTGAGATGACAATCGAATATTGAAATTGGCTCACTGTTTTCACACTCAACGCATTGAGACTTATTTATATACGAATTAAAAACTATATTTGATTAAAATAATGAAATGTTTATTAATCACAATTAATTTTTGTCCATTTGGTCTTTGCATCTTTTAAATTTACATTATTTTATTACGAGGTGAAATTTTCTATGTTGCCGGCCGCGTAAAGTAAAAGATGTGTATAAATCCTGAAAATGGTTGGTCCGATACATCAATATTTAGTATACCCTGTGTACTTAATCATAAATTGCGCAAAAAAACTGCGAATCATAATGTTAAGTTATATTTGACACAAACGCTTCTACACTATAATAATTATGCTATAGCAAACTTAATTATTCATCAGCGTGCATTTCATTACCATGTTACACACTTATATAAATATCTAAGAACAGAACGACAATCAATATATTCCTCATTGAAGATAGTATCAAGTACAGAAACATTCAGATTATTATAAAATAATAATTGTTGTCTATTCAAAGATGTTAAAAAATAATATTCAGTTACTCTAATAAGTCGGATATTAAATACATAAAATATAGTTACATGCCGTGGCTTATTTTGTCGAAAAAAGCTACAGAAACTCACATCTTATTGAATTAAGAAAAAAAACTTTATAAAGTCAAATATTACTGTCATATACATGAATGATTCACCGTAGCTCCTCTAACTGCAAATTATGTCGAAATTGATTTTAAAATTTTAAATAAATTACTAAAACTAGGCCCCAAAATGTCATTACACATTCTCTCATGAAAAACCACTCTAGTAATATGATTTGTAATATTTAATTGTAGTATTATTCTCACAGCGAGTTTTTTTTTTGCCATTGCTGAAAAATTTTGTGTATTTTTTTTCAATTTATGTCTTTGTTTACAAATATTATATGTAACTATTTTTGTCATATTAAATTGCCTTAGTTAAAATTTATTCACATACTTAATCCAACTGGCATGTATTGTTGCGAATATGCATGGCGATGATTATTTTTGTCACATAAATTAGGTACACTGCAAGTTGTAATTTAATCTTACCCCGTTTTCAGGTATCAGCGCACGTAAGAAAAGGCTGAAAAATGGATCTCAACGACCTAGAACCCGTGAACAAAGAGCTGAAATGAGGCAGCGCAAATACCGCTATCTGTATCAAGTGCGGACGGCACATGGTGATGTGATATCGCAAGTAAATATACCCATTTCTTATTAGCATTATTGTATAGTAAGTTGATTTTCAGGTTGAGGCATTGACTGTACATTAAATACATATTTTCATTTCATACTATCTGATGATGGATCTGTAACTCAAAAAATGAGTAGCTTTTGGCAAATGAAAAACAAAAAAGTTAATCATTTTTTTTCAACTTCTCAATTCTCTTGACCAAAAGGTAGCATTTGATTGCCCAGATTAGATGTAATATCTTCTCAATTTAAAATTTTCCTTTAATCTGCTTTTGTAAAATTTCAGAGCTACGTACAGGCACTTCAGAAAAAAGTGCAGTGCAGCGGTGGAGGTAGTGGAGTGGGTGCCGAATGTTCAACTCTTCAAAGTGACGCCACACATCTCACCATCCTCCCTGGAGCAGACCAACCTCCAATTGATCTCCTGACCGACTCGGAAGATGAAGTGAATGAAGCCGTCGAAAGACCATCGCGTTAATATCCAGCCGTTCACTCTCAACTGTGTAGGGTTATATTATTATTAATAGTCTGTACATAATTTTTTATAATTATCGTGTATGTGTTTGAATTCTTAAAACATAAACATTTATTCTATGTCCTGAAATAGGTGAATAAAGCAACGATATGCGAGTTCATTTTAGATTTATTTGACGTGTCTGTTTTATTATCAGCGTGTTACTATGCGCGACATATGTTTAATCCTGTACTCAATATTTCATCTACTTTATTTGGAAAACAGTATAAAGGCGTTGACGAGAAACAAACTTCGTTTGCTAATTTTACAGCTTCCATTATAAACAGCTAGTTTGCATTAAAAATCCAATATCAAAAAAACATGATCTACCTTAATTCAAAAGTAATTCATTGTAATTTTCAAGTAAACAAATATTTTTTGATAGCCGAAAAAAAAACTTACAATTCAAGTTCTTTAGAAATATTTCAATAGATTTGTGTTAGGTTAGAAGACTGTTTTTTAGGTTTGTTTGCCAAAACATTTGTCAGCATTCAATTCAATATAATAGAATTAACAGAAAAATGTTCCATATCACTCATAATGGAGCTGTACCATGTACATACAAATTCGCACTGAAATATAAACATAAAAACTCTGCGTCTTTGATGCATCGAGTTTATGTATAATTAATACTGAATATGTTCAAAGGTTCAAATTATACTGGTTATAAATTGAACGTTTGTAACGTTTGAACGAAAATTGCGTTTAACATTTTCTGTAACAATATTTTTCTCATTGCGCATAATAAATAAAATATCATAATAAAACCATGATTCTCTCACAAATAAAAATATGTCTTCTAATCAGAAATATACAGCATTTATTCTGTATTTTGAGATTATAACAATATATATGTATTATTATTAATAAATGTCTAAAATTCAATATTTTGTAATTATAGCAAGCTTATTTCGTATTGTTTTATTAATTATTTGCTGTTATATTTCGTTTTGACTACTGTGAACTGAAATAATATTAATTATAGAAGCACCACTGTCAGAATAATTTACGTGGTAGAATTGACATTTTTCATTAAAAATAGTTATAAACCAATTTATAATTTGTTAATACTTTAACCTATTGCTATCCCTTTAAGTGTACTTTGTTTTGTTTATCATATAAATGACTTAATCCCATTATCATCGAGTCCTTTTTAATAAGAGAAAGGTCATTAAAACAACGAAAATAGCAAAAATATTTTATTAAAAAAAACATAACATAGAAACTCATTGGCTCTGGAGAACATGGAATCTGCGCCATCAGTTTTTTTGTGTGTAGCGGCAGGTATCGCGTAATCACTCATCACTTCTTTATGAGTGACAATGTCTTATTCAATCAATTATGAACTAAAGTCATTTTACTGATATAATATTTTATATCTCATCTTAAATATGAACGATTACAAAATAGAGCATAATGGTATGTTCCATTTAAAACCAATCAAGTACTGAAGACAGGTGAATAAACCAGAACCCTCAAATAATTTGAATCTTATTGTGTAATATAACATTTTAAAGCGATTTTTGAACCAATAATCCGAAATTATAAAACATGGCGATAATATTTGATATACTATGTATATGTGAAAAAGAATATTCTCTTTTCATAATAGAGGGATAGATAAAAATATCCTGCTAAAGTAAAAGTTATGATCATAAAACCCCGCACTTTTATCAACTTCTAGCGAATCGGCCCCGCCGCTGCACGTACTTGAGGTTTATCTACACCGGAGTGAATGAGTTAAAATCATGTGTAATTTAAAAACAATTTGATAACAAAAAATATTTGGATGGCAATTTGTTAATGTTTTTGATAATTTTTAAGCATAAAATGCGTTTAATTTATCGTCTTGAGGATAGTTGAAATGATGGAGTGTATGATAATATAAATATTTTCTGGAATTTAATATTCCTGTTAGTAGACATTGTCGTTTGTGTCATATGTATTTTTCTGTTTGCTAGATCTTTAATCACTGTCATATTAATCAATTACTTACTGTTTCATGTAACCACTTACATATTTTAATTGATGATAAATGTGTTTTCTCATATAGTCGTTAGTTTCTGTCTGTACCATACTGCTTTGCTATTTAGATTAAGATTTAAGTGTCCATACATATGCTTTAATATTATATCACAGTTCGGGTAAACGGGAAAATCATAAATACTTTCACAGCAAATATTGGAATAGTTCATTGACAAAATCTATAAAAATAGGTATTTTTTGTATATACACATCAAGGCTATTTTCAAGTATCGCCATTACCTATAAATAGCTATTTTAATATTAGAATTAAGTAAGGCGCTATTAAATAGCTACCCAAATCTGGAATAGCCAAGTATATTTTCATACTAATATTTAGTAGTAATTGGATTTGGTACATGCTTGACATTTATTTTAACATAATAGCAGTATAGATTGTTTTTTCAAAACTTTAGAAAAAACAAAAAATTCAGGATTCAACTCAGACCTATTATTTAATTATTGTAATTTACAATCATCCATATTTATCACTCTTTTAACTAAAAATATATTTTTCATTTAATTATGTTTATTAAACGTGGCCGTGTAAAACCTTTTCCATGTACGAATTTTTTTACATATTTTTTTTTATTTACATGTAACCCATTGCACTTAAAAAGTACAGCAATTCCCAATTAATATCATTCTTAACTTTAGGGATAAAGGTTCTTTATTTTTTCTTAACATTCCATATAATAAATAGTCTTTTGTGATATGGCTGGCAAGATATATGTTGCCCGTGTATAAATATAAAAAATAATGTCAATTGAATTGAAATTCTGCAACAAATTCATAAAAAATATGGCTGCTAAATTTTATTTAAAAATGTTTTATAAAACGCACAATAAACAATATAGAATCAGTCAAGTAGTTAAGAGTCGTTAAACTTTATTGGTAACGTATAAATTATTTTTCAAATAAATTAATCTAAAAAAAGAATAGAATGGAAAACCAAAGATCTCCTAGTTTTGTTTTGTTTTTGTTGGAAAAATAAATTTTATTAAAAAATGTATTTTATTATAAAGTCGTACTTATCTAAGTTTTTTTGTTGTATTACTCATAAATCCTATAAATAAAAATAATATGTTAGCAGCATTATTTAATTTGCTTATTTTATGATTGGGTTTGTCTATGTATGATAATTTATGATTTCCTTCTCTCAGTGCCGTCTTGTATGAAAAGTTGATTTGCATCAACCTAATTACCTATTGCATTATTTACCGTGTCTTCAGCGAATTGTATCATATCACCAACATCTCGGTATTGTTCCATTTATGAAGATTGTTTAGGCAAGAAAGTTTTTTTTTGCATTTTGAGTTGCAGTAACATTTGAAAAACTGTTTTTGAAAACTAAAAATTTTCTTGGCCTAGTGGTTTATTCTTTGGATATCCTGAATGGTGATGTGATTGATAAGCTTAGGTAATCTTGATCATCTTCACTTACTATAAGTTTAAGTAGACGATAGTTGTTTTTATAGGCACATGCTCACTTTTCAATTATTATCATACACACACTACCTTATTTAATCTCTTGCACAACTTTTAAAGTAATTTTACTTTGTTATTTGCTTAAGTTATATTGAATTTTAAAAAGTAAGATCTTTCACTACAACAAATTCACCATAATAATTATCACCTATCTAATGTTTGTGTATATATATATTAAAAAAAAAAAAGAAGCTCAATACAGTCATACCCCATTAATGAACAATATGAGACATTTTTAAGCTTATTACATGTGTTGACTACTAATACAGTATCCACATTTGATGATGATAACATAGTCTTCCTGGTTACAACTGCAATCACTAATGAAACACCTTTATCAATAAAACTATATAGAGTTACTTGGCATAACAGTCGTCTTTCATTCTTAAAATATTATTACTTCACAGCGCCTGTCGTAAAAAATCACTAATTTCTTAAATGCATCTTTCAAAATGTTCAAACTTATTGGATACACCATTGCATATTATGTAAATCTAAGATTTGGGAGGGGTTGGTAATTTTATCTTCTTTAATGAATCCAACAAACTCAGATGGTTGTTGATGAAGTTCTTGAACAAACTCTGAAACAAAGCTGGATCTATCCATTTCTTCCAAACATTATAAAGGGTTGATTGGGTTTATAATGTGTCAATTAATGAGAGTGCTGATTTATTGGATTGTCTATTAGCAGAGTCTCAGGTGATGGGGTCTGACTGTATAAGTAATTTATATATGAGTCGTTTAGTTCCTATCTACTTATAACTGTACTTTGGTAAAATGTTGGCAAATCGTTTTTTTCTGTTTGTTACTTTTTTTTAATAGAAGTAAAAATCTAGAAAATTATTTATTTCATGGGCTTTGTTATTGGATTAGGAAAGAAAAATTAAATATATGCTTTATTTATATTTTAGGAGTAATTACAATAATAATAAGTAATTCGTAATTTTCAGATCCACTTTTTATAGCGTTTTATTCCCGTTAGAAACTTATCGATCTTTGGTTATGATGTTATATAACCTCATATTTAGTTGAAATTTCACAAAAAGTGAACTTAAGGTAGATAGGAAACTATACGACTCATATCAGAAAAATGTAGCTGAGCTTGTAATTTTAAAGCCATCTACTAGATCAAATATTATTGAATTTATCTCAGTTATGACATTAAATCTAAAGAAAAGCCAGAAAAATCCATCCCATTGCTTGTTGTAATTTGTTCTCTAGTATATGAATGATCGGCAATGTGCTTTTTTCATTAGTTAGTTCTTCAAATATGTGAAACTAAAACACTTACTGTGGTGTATTAATATATAAGGATTGGTAACTATCAGGAATATTATAGCTAAGACAGAGGTGTGATATGAAAATTGTAAGTGAATAGTTTGAAAATTGTTTATATTTATATCAAACAAAAATATTTTTGAAAAATGTTAAAAACATTTAATTTGTAAATAATTAAGCGTAAGTTATGTATGTACAATTTACGAGAAATATTTTTACTACAATTACTATTCAAAAAAAACTGCATTTTCTTCAGAATGAATATTGAATTTACAAACCATATTATGAATCGAAATCTAACGCCTGCACTATATTTTTTTGATGGACGTTTCATAATTAAATTACACGTATAAGTAAAATTGAACATTTTTGCATATAATTAATAAAAATCGTAAATGAATCATATATAAATTCAAATATTCAATATATTTCGAATTATTTTTTTGCTTGCTTGTATATATGTATAATTGCACTTTGAACTTAATCAACATCCAATATTATTAACATCCGTAAAAATGTAATTTCTGATGTAGCCGATGAATAATATAGTTGAGTAGTAAGAATACAGCTAATGCTATTTTTAATAAAGTAAAAGATAGCACGGACAAAATAACAATAAAGAATTCAGTGTCTATGACTGATTGATAAACACTTTTATTTTCTCATTTATATTGAATAAAATTTTAACTTCTAATGGTAGTTGTGTTCTCTTGTTTCAAACATTAAGAACACTAAATTCTATCATATGAAAATAAACCTTTGTTGTCTGTAATTTATTCTACAATACTTAACTAAACAATGGCATAGAAATAATATTGTGGCTATATGCCACATTTGTAGTGTACATAATTGAATAATTTCAAGTTTTCATAGAAACAAAACACAAATGTGAAACACTGAAAATTTTCGCCAAATTGCAAATTCGCAAAATTAACTTGAATAATACATTATAATTGGATTTTGCTCAAACGGAGCTAAACAAGGATTCCCACAAAATATAAGTCTTGTGTATTAGATATTCGATGTGTGTTAGCATACAAAAATATTATTAATATCCAGTAAAATGTGTAAATGGAATGCAAAATACTTTGTAGAATGCACTGGACTTTTTGTGAAAATTATTGTAATAAATGATATTTGGGGGGTATTTAAGATACTTTACTTGTGTGATACAATGTCTTTTAGGCACTTTTCTTGGCTTTGTTTTTGATTGTGCTTATAGATTTGTTTATTATTATTTCACCAATAAATTACCTGTAAGGTAAACTGTTAAGTTTTATTTACTCTTTATGCTGAATTAAAAAAAAATATAGCACATATATTTTAAATCTATAAGAATATTTGATTTAGGCACAAACTGTGTAAATATGCTGTCATGAATGTATGTTATATCTAAAATGCCGTTGTAGCTATTCAATTCCTCCATTAAGGTTAACAAAATAGATTTTTGGAATCCAAGTTGAAGTTTTTACACATTCAAAAGGCTGAAAATACGATCTGAATATGCTCTCTCTTGTATTGGCAAGAAACTAAAATTGTATGCCATATTTTGACTGTTACAAACCTCACCAGTTTGACAGTTTTGGTCATTGACATTAAATTTACCATTACTCACTGCCATCTATTGTGCTAATCTAAATGCTCAAACTAACAATAGTTTATCGGCATAATACCTATTTCAATTTTTTAACCTATCATTAATATAATTTTAATAGTGTTGCTATTAAAAGAGTTAAGATATGATATAAATAAATAAACTAGCGGGTTAGTCTACTCAAGTTGAAGATCTTGTATAATGTATTTCTTATTTTAATTCAACAACATGGACATCCCCACCTCCGTTCATAGTGCGTGGCCATAGATAGATAATAGTTCACGCCACTTTTTAGAGTATTCTTAATGATATGTATTGGGATAGCTCGAGAACAAATTGGTAACAACCAGCCGCTATATTTTCTAAAGCAACATTTTTCTAAGAGAAATAATTTGCTACCTTGTCCATTGTAAGTAAAATATTACTTAATTCAAAGATAAAATTAAAATTGTTTTGTAAATATTTAATTTGGAAGTTAAATAATGTATTGTGTGCTTGTAAAAATTTGCATTCTTGTACGTTACTAAAAAAATCGTTTGATAATGAATGTATTCCAAGCATTCAAAAATATGCCGATTATTTTCTGTATAGTGATATTTTTTTTTATATCATACTAATGCTGAATGTGTTAATCAATCAACATATAAAGTGACCTTTTAGTTTTGGTGGTTTAGTTATTTCACTATCAAGATAATTAATTTCAATATTCATTAAATTAATTTATTACGGGAAGCAGCTGTTCACAACGTCAAAATAACGATATTTGGTTGATAATTTTAAATAATATATAAAATAAGATAACTCGAGTTTTTACGCTACTAACTTCCTAATGAATATTTATTTTCAAAGGTTTCCCAAATTATGATATTCCACTTAAATGTTCAAATCCATGACCCACCAATTATAATTTTAACGCATCAGTATACAGTCCAAAGTGTTTGGCAGTGATGTAACATATATAATATTTCTACAGAATCATTCATAAAAATAGATTGCAAAAATTCGTGATTATGTGTTATTATTGTTTAGCATAATAATGTTTCATGGAATCTATTGGCAATTGTCTATGTTTCAATGATACATTTTGGTCGATAAGATTAAACTATTTGTTTGCATTTAAAGTGCTATATGTGTACATTGTGTATAACTCAAAAGCAAATAGTGGCTTTTTAAACAAATAAATCTGTGTCTTTAAAATTCATTTAAGCAATGTAATTGTAATATTCTCATAGTAGATTAACACAAAATGAATGTATTGTTATATTTCTATATAATGTCTTTCTTATACTATTGTCTGAATTAGATGTTGTGAAATAATAATTATGTCAATCACGTTTAAGTGTAAGTTGTCAGACTAATGCAGAATTAGGTAAACTTTTATAATATTAAATATTTCTTTTATTTTAACTCGTAGGAAGAAAAATTCTAGACATTCCTTCTTGCTGGTGTACAATATCAAAAGTAATTAAAAGTATCTAGTCAAGCTTAAAGTTTTGCAGATACTTTAGAGATGTTTGATGTCTTCGTAACTATTGGTTTCTTAATTGACAATACATAGCTCAAAAATTCAATCTGTTTTCCCTTTGTATGCCATATCATATAAAAGGAGTTGAAAATCACCAGATCTTAGTGAGAAATAATGATTCTGTAGTCAATGTTTATTGCTATAATTTTCATTCTACTTTGCATGATGTAATTTCAGTCATACAGTACCTGTGAATATTTGATACTGGGTGAATCCGCAGTGGCTGAAGTTGCTACCCTTTCAAACGGTACACTAAAATACTTGATATTAAATAACTCAACACACAGTTAAATGCGTTAATTCAAAACAAAAAATCCCTTATAAAAAATTTAGTAAGTCCAGTTATAGAAACTGTTATTTTTTTCTGCTTAATTAGTAGAAACTTTAGTTTCTGTTGTTTTTATCTATAAATAATAAATATTTCTTACACCCTTTTGTTTGAATTAATGCAACAATATAAGTAGCCTCATTCTGCATTGAACTTTCAAAATAAATTATTCGATTCGTAACATCACGTATGAATTGACAACAATTTAGCAGCCATTATATTCTTCATGGGTTGTGATATATATGTAGCTCTAATTTTCACTATTATTTACATTGCTTTCAATTATTTTACTATCCCTGAAACTTTTAAGAGAACATCGACAAGTCCTGCATGAAACTTATCGAATTAATATACATGTTTTGCACTTTGACGATGCACTACGTGCCAAGTAAGTGTATTATATCGAATCTTTGATCATTTTCTAGGAAATATTACGAAGGATAACAAGACAGCCTCAAATAGGCTGCTCTTAAAACTACAGGCAGCAAGAAATTTATATTCATGACAGAATCCAATGTCATTTAAACCCTTCTATTGTAATATTCTTACACAGAAATAAATATATACCCAGTAATTCTTTGAGTGAAATACTTTCCGTGGTATACCTCTATGCTAATTTGGTTCCATTATTGTTTATTATAATCACACTATAATGTAAGGTATATGTAATCGAAGATAAATATTTATTCATATTAATTATTCTAGAGTACCTAAGATGAGCCAAAGAAATACTACTACTAAATAAATATCAATGTCTGCTGTTATATTTCATATGCAGTGAAATAAAAATGATTCTAATAATCAATGTTTCAATGATCCACATGAGATCTTCTCACCACCCCACATTATTAATTCATATGATGATATTGAATCGAGGGCTGCAGACTGCTTAAATAGTTTTAGTAATTTTACTGATGCCTGCTAAATCGTGATTTAGCTTTTCGCTGCTGGACAAATTTATCGCAAAATGATTCTCAGCGCTGCGATATTGAACAATGCATATTTTTGCTAATTGATATTAAAATTAATCATTCATCTACCAAAAAATTATGAAAAGGCATGGATTATATATTAGTTACTCCATACAAATGAATAAATAAACCGTATTCTACATATTCTCTAATATATAATATTATCCCTTCTAATAGCGCACATTGCCATTTTCTATTCGATAAAAACAGTATTTATTTTTGTTTGATGTAATTTTATCAAACAATAATAAAATTAAAATACGACAATGGTGGCAAAGAATTAAGACACAAAATTTAAATTGCAAAGAATATTTATTTAAAGAAATAAATAAAATAAATCATTAATATTATATTATTACAGTGGGGTCAGACCATTGTGGTCATGATTTCGTTTCTGACGTATTTTTGTCATATCAATTCATTTGGTCCCTTAAGCATAAAATTTTTGTTTTCTCAAGTCGAAAATATAATATGCATTCTTAACATGATTTTTCTTCTTTTTTGAGTATCTCTACTCTCTATTTAGAACATACAATCATCAGGTAATGCCTCTAGGATATCCTATTATCAAAATATTGCTTTGTCTTCATCATGCAACATCTATCAGTCGCATTGAATACATTTTACAAGGAGTACCTGGTAGAGCAGGTGGCTGGAAAAAAGACTGAGGCATCCGGTGGACCAGATGCACTGGCATGTCATGAATTTTAAAACAAGAGAGCTGTATCAAAGCAACATATCATAAGTAAGGCAAACCAGCAACAGCTCCCCTTATGCATCCATACCCAGTGTAACTATTTTCCAATTCGATACAGTAAGCATATCATAGTCATCAATAACACCGATTTTATGTCCTATCAGATAGACACAAAATTCCAAAGTGCTTCTTGTGCCCTTGACCCCTAGTCCAGTGCTTCCCAATTACTTTTATGTCGCGACCCCCTAAATCTGAAATAAT
>JAGVSQ010000474.1:0-39087 GCA_022683975.1 Rhyacophila evoluta | reverse complement strand
CTGATAATGTATATAATAGCATTCATCTAAGCTCGCTCTCATCTAGGTGGAAGATGGATGACGCTAAAACCCGGATCTGAAACCCGGGGTTGGAACCTGCCGGGTTGGGTTTTAATTAATTAATGGTTTGTTAAAAAATCTAATTCGTGTAATGTTGTTAGTTTTGAAGTAAAATAAATGTCTCTAGCATGCGAACTCGAGGTCCGGTCGTATTCAGTCACTAACATCGCTGATATTCTCTCTACATCTAAGTCGCCGGACAAAAACAGCTCAAACTCTGTATATTTTTGGTAGCTTATTATATTTTTAAATGATATTTAATATTCACCTTTTTAAAAATATACACATTACAGCTACATGCGTTTGATAGTTTCTTTTATTTCCAAATTCAAAAATAGTCAGTTAGACTTTTTATGAAATAAATTCATAAACCAACATTATATTACGCAGTTGAATTTTTCATTTGCTTATTCTATATGCCTAATAACTTATGCCTATAACTATATGCCTAATAACAGAAGTAGACATATATTTCGATTACTATTTTTAACGCACTGTATTTTCTCATTCAGAATGCTCCATCCAGTTATTCGGTTTATATTTGAAGTATATATTATTTTCAATTCAAATATTTTTTTTATATAATAATATAATGCTATTAATTACTAATATACAATTAAATGATATTTAAAGATCTTATTTATAAGCAGCCACATACCGATTTACTAAGAGACGATTACATAATACTTTAACAAACATATCACATTGGTGATATGTTATTTTTTATTTCAAATCCTTTTACAAGTTGCTTCGGAAAATTAATCATGGAATTGGAACTTTGTCATGGTTCACGACATGTAACAGATTTTGTGCAAAAACAATCAACTTAGCAATGGCGTTTTCATGTTTTTAATTTTGGCTGTATACATACTATAATTTTAATCATTAATTATTATCATAATACTGAAACATGCCACGGATTATTTTAATATGACAGACGCAGAGAAAACTACCATTACAATCAGGTCAACACATCCAATTCAATTTAATTACATTTTAAACTTTGTGATAAAGTTTAATGAACCACGAATGAAAAATTGCATTGGCATAACAATTTTTTTATAAAAAAAAAAATTAAATTATCGTTTAAACAATTTTCTAAAAGTTTTTATGTACGCGCTCCAATTAATTGTTAAACCAATACATTTTAAAGTTATATAATACAATCACCACGGTAGCTTATTGAGTAAGCGCTTTGATCAATTATCGAAAGTTACAGGGCCGAGTCAGGGCAGCGGCGTACTTTACAGAGAGGCGGCCGCATCGGGCGACACTACAAGAGGTATGCCGGCCTCTTCTAGCAGCGAAATCAAAATACAATTTGAACCATTCTGAATCCAAAAACAGTACAAATACAAAACATTTTCAATATTGATCTATGTTATTCTGATATTGATGCATACGATTTATGCTTCATTAAGGATTATTAAAAAAAAAAATTAGGGGTGGCATTTCGAAGATTTGAATCATACTGAGAAGATCTATCGCATGGCCCTATTCCAAGATCCGTGCAATGAGTATTATATCAAGACAAGTATCGGTATAGTAGAGATCTATATAATTTTCATTAAAATACGGCAATATGAAAATAAAATCAATAGAAATACTTACTTACTAAAAAAAATATAACCGAATTTTCTTTATATATTTTTTTGTTTGTTTTATGAATTGTTTTTGGATAGTTTACTTATTTCATAGACACACAATCAGTCCGCACTTAAATGTTTAAGTAGGGTAAGGTAAGTGTTTCTCGAAAGGGTTTTTCACGTGTATTGTGTTCATTTCTTAACATTCAAATATCACAACATATACTTACTATTGTATATAATATTAAGTACTGCAGCATACAATATTGTTTTCCTTTTAACGATAATTATGTTTATATATTGTCAAATATTTCTCGCCTTACAACACTTTAAAAAATCGATAATTTTCCCAGCAAACTATTATGTTCAAATTTGAGCCGAATTGTCGGTAAATTTTTAAATGGAATGCCTTTATTCTTAAATAAACAATTTCAATAATCAAAAAAAAACACGCAATAATGTATAAATTACTTCGAAATACGGAATTTATTCTTCCACCCGTTTATTTCATACAACTATCGTAGTTATTAAAAAGTAATTCTTTACGACAAAATATTTCATTATGATTCATAACAGAGATAAAAATTACATGGCGTGTTATATTTTTTTTAATTGTTATTTTAATCCCGAAATTTAAAAAGTACTAATAATAAAACTATTTTTGCAAAGCTTTATTTTCATATAATCACATATGATTTACGCATTACCTTTGAGATAATCACTTAATGATGCGTTCATTCGCACATAATATTAGTTGATAATGATTCCAACCATAGTGGCATTAATTTAATTTGTCACAAAGAGATTTATTTATCATAATGGTAATTATTTATAGTCAATATCCGTATATTCTTTTTTTAACCCATTCGTTGCCTACATAGAACTTACGACCATCACACGGTGCATCAAAGATTCGCTGCCACACGCCAATCACTTCGCATCCTTCTGGACCACGCTATCATTTCGTAACTTCTTCGGAAACAGCTTATAAAAAGAAAGTATTTCATGATCATTCCGAACGTCAGAATGTCACAATACAGAAAAAAATGTCGGCAGAGTCAAAGCTTGGTAGCCGATATCTATATGCATCAACATACTGTTGATCATTATTTCTATAATAGTCAAATCAAATCAGATCCAAATATCACATACATCTAGCCATAAAATATATATCCATACAATCATTCTGATAAACCAATAGAAGCTTTGTATGCTTACTTAATATTATGTTCTATACAGCAATTTCAAGAACGTCATTATTTCTTTGATTTTCCATTTTCATGCTAATCATTTACAGTGGCACAACTCGAGAAAATAGCGTGTTGCTATACATTAAAAACTGATATGTAGTTTAATGACCCTCGCCAGCAATATTTTCTCTTGTAATAAACTTTTTCTAGATTTGATAATTTCTCTTCGTTTATTTTTGAAGGCTCTGTAGGCAATTTTTAAATCGCCACATTATTAATCACGTATTATAAAATGTTTTTTATTGTTTTCTGAAATAGCTTACATGAGTAATTCATATTTATTACGCTTTTTGTATTTCAAATACCTGGAAGCAATATAATTCACAGGCAATGTTGTTTTTATTGATTGATCAATATCATCTATATTAATTGGAATAGCTTTCTGCGAGTTAAGTATTGTTTGATATTAAGCCTAGATATTTAGTTACTGAATTCAAAAGCTCTCAATCGTAATTTATATAGTATAAATAAGTGTTTCCGTATGTTTTTCTTCATGAAAGAAAAATTGATTTGAATGCTAGTTTTTTCAACTTGTACAGAACGAGTTGTAATGTTTTATGTCGCTCTTGGGACTTCCCTGTAAGTGATTCAAATAATGTGTAAAAAAATTCTAATGAATTTATTGTTTCTGCGCATTTTCTATGCAAATGTCACAAGTACTTATATTAAATAAACAAAATAGGTATAGATGGTTTTAGTTTAAATAAATTATTACCATTATTCGGAAAGCGTGTGTTGATATTAACCTTACATTAAATGATCAGAGCATTATTTTTCACTTGAAAATAATATTCAGTTGAACCCTTTGTTGGACCAGTTGACCGTTGACATTTTTTTTAGAATAGACCATTTTTTAGCTTGAAAAGTAAAATACGTGTGGTAAATATCAACATCTTGGGATACTACTCCTAAAACACTATAACCAAGCATTCAATTGAGGTGTGTGACCCTACGGAATCCGTTCACTATACTGATGAGGTTATGATACTACATGGTGAAGTCTCATATCATGATTTAATTTTTTGAATTACATACGTCAAAGCTGATGAAATTAATAACAGTCATAACTTTCAGATTGCATGCTTACCGTCATAAACAATCGACATTACTTTGTCATACTATGTTTAACCTGAAATTAAAAAAACTTTCAAATACACCCACAGAATAAAAGGTAAATACTTTTATTTTGTCGAAATATTGTAGAGGCTAATGTATAAATAAGAAACGTCATAAAACGCCGAGAGCAATCTAAGTCTCATTTAGTGAAACTTTATTCAAACACAAAGCTTTTCATACTTCAAGCTTGTAAGTATATCCAACACGCATAATCCGACTGAAATCAGATGGCACACTATTTGAATAAATGTCATCTATATATTCATGAAACTAGGTTAAAACCTTAACGCGTGGTAAGTAGGTTCATTATACGTGTTATAAATTACACTTTAATGACCTTGGATCGTGTCAATCCGTCGTAAATTCGAAAATCCGTCAAAGCAAGTAATTCTGAATGTTTTAAAATGTGTAAAATTTCAT
Source organism: Rhyacophila evoluta (assembly GCA_022683975.1). Taxonomy (NCBI): domain Eukaryota; kingdom Metazoa; phylum Arthropoda; class Insecta; order Trichoptera; family Rhyacophilidae; genus Rhyacophila; species Rhyacophila evoluta. The sequence continues at coordinate 34,655 of JAGVSQ010000474.1, read as the reverse complement.
TAGATTGTATTTTCAGGATCTATGTATATGAATGAAGTGCAAACACGCCCTTTTTTCACAGTTAAATATATTGTAATATATTTTACTCAAAGAATTTAGCGTGATTCCATTTTATTTACTATCACATATTTATTATTCATATTTAACGTGCAATCCACACACCTCCTTTACACAAGGCGGGATTCCTAGGCGCTAAATTACTGGATGCTACTAAACTCGCTCAATATACTGTCGCTCACTATTAAAGAAAAGAAAAAATATTATATTAAAACTGTTAAGAGCAAAAAATCAGTATAATACATAGTAAAATAGATTATTAAAGCGAAATTAATAACAGTTAATAGATAGCTAGTGTACTCGCCCAATATATTGGAAGTAATTTACAATAAATCCTGAAATAATATATTTCCAAATCAGACTCTTATAATATAATTAATTAGAATATTATAATCCACCAAACGTGGTTAAATTATTTATGTAATAAAATATTTCTATTTTCATCAGCGTCCGCCAAATTTTGAAATCTAATTTAAATTCCAGTTTACGGTAAAAATCGACCAGTTACTTATAACAAAACAGAAGCATGAGCTATTTGCGAATTGCCTCACCACACCAGCTTTGTTAATAATAGGAGAGGGTGGTTTATCAAAAGAGACCATCGCTTCCTTTACCCCTTGGTAGTGACGTAGTGAATTTGGAACTTCGTTCTTTATTTTTACATAAAAGTATCACATATATTATAGAACATTGTTTTTCAGCTGTGCTCAATTTATGTTTATTAGTATTAATAACTATTTGCTTAAAATGACATTCCGATAATAAGTAATCAAATTTTCCCTATCTTTAGTTTTTATTTTCACATGTTGATGTAAAACACAATAAAACGTAATCGTCTATAGATTCACAAACCCACAATCATAAGCCGAAATGCACTCATAGACTAATTTCAATTTCCAGATCGAGTTATGTAATCGAATCATTATATTTATATTCTACACGATACTCTTTTCTCGTGTGTGTGCTTTTCGTCATAAACTAATTGGGAACTTAAATAAAAAAATATTTTTCTTAATCGGGAGTGTATGGATCTCCGCATTGTGAAAACACATCTTGATATAATATTATATATTCAAACAATATATTTTTTATCAAGTGAAAATATAGTGAGAACGCTTATATTGACAAATATTTTTTATGACGATTTTTTACCAACCAATCATTCGTTCAATTAGGAATCTAATTTTGACTCTTTGCAAACTCATATACAACCAAGAACTCCTTATTCAGATTTAAAACTGAACTGCCTTTTTCAATAAAGTATTTTTACAGTCTCCACACATTGCTCCATGCATACAGATTTTTTAAAAAGTTTCCAATATAAATATTAATTATGTACTTTGCTTATGATAAAATGTACTACTTTTTTAGCCAAAATAAACCTTTTATAAGGTTTTAGTTGATTCAAATAAAAAAACACCGATAAACTCTATGCCCTGAACTTCCTGAAACAAATGTCCTGTCATAAATTATTATTGTACTGCCGTTATAATAATGAAATTTAAAAAAATCACTCGCACAAGTCATTTAATATTATTTTTTAAGAAAATTTCAAAAATCGCATTATTATTTTTAAATTTACGTTATAAATGGGTATTAATTAATAGAAGAAATAATATAATATGAGAAGTCTTAAATAAAATTGAATTTACGAAAGTTTCAATCAGAAGATTTCTGATGTTAAGCTTAATGTTATCATTAGCGTTACCAACAACAATATAACTAGGTCAAATTTAAAAAATAGTTGATTTTACCTGGTATATTTTACCAACTAGTTGAATGACCGCAGATTCCCCACCCCCAAATCGATTCCATGGGGTAGGGAAATTAACAAAGAAATATGTAAAACCTCTTTCCAAACATAGGGTCAGCGTGCCTCACGCTACTCGGCGTCTCACATCACACCATGCCCTGAATAATAAGACGTCCGTTGACTGTGTCTTGAAGTATATGGTTCCTGGATTACCATAAGTGACCTCATCTGTAGTGTCCTTGAAGGGTTATCCACTGTTACTAGATGATAAATATCTTAAGTAGGAAAGTGCTTCTGAGTAATACATGATAATTTATAACGTGGTTATGGTAATATATTTTTCTTTTTATTTCATGACATTTGATAAGGTATGAGTTAGCAAAAAAAATAGAATAATTTAGTTCGATAGTTTAACAATATATTTCTAACACTAACATTTTCATGTAATATTACTAGGAAAATCATGATACAGTATTCCATAATTACATTTATATACAAATATCGTAATAATTTTTGTATTATATTGTACAATATATCATTTGTAATCTACTCGCATTAAAATGAAAATTGTCAGTCAGACATTTTTACGAATTCTGCTCTACGACATATGGAGTATAATATGGATGTCAGCTGTGTGGTTTCATTTATTAAACTACATATTGTATACAATGCAGTTATAGTAACGAGTAATTTATTTTTTTATTGTTTTATTTTAATAAACCAGGATGGCCCTAAGGTTCTTATTCGTCATCTAGAAATGACAGGTCATATTAAAAAATCTTTGTTAACACCATCTAACCAATGTAGTATGAACATTACTTACTACTCACACCTTGCAAATAAATATATATTTAGGATAGTCATGATGGCTTCAATATCCATTCGCAGTAGGTAAGTTTTCGCTTTCATGAAGTCGGCTATGCATTTCTACTTAGAAATATAATAATTAAAGCTGTATACTTTATCATCACATATATGAATACGCCATTTTTATGACATGTAATATGAATAATACCTTTAATAAAAAATACTATAGCATGGTACGTACAGGATGGGGATAATAAAAAAACATGTTTTTAAATAAATCTGTATTTAATTCACACTTGAGGAAAAGTCTAATATTTGCACAAAAAAAGTATTTATTATATGTCAATATATATATGAAATTTATCTCATTAAAAAAACAAGCAATCAAATAAATGTTTAATTGTGAACCATCTTATTTTCCATGTGATTTCAAAGTTTGTTTTGATTCTAAATTATAGTCGAAAAACTTGTTAAAAATAAAGAAAAAATAATCTTTTAAGTAGATTTAATGATTTTAAAATCATATTTAAAAAGTCTTTTATATCTTAAGATCTGTATAAGTTAAGTATCTACTTACATTTTTCGTGTACTATCATGAAAATATAATACAAATATCTTTTGGCATAAAAAATTAAAACTTCCTTTCCACTTTATGAAAGTGATATTTGGTAATTGAAAAAACTGTATATCTTAACAAATGTGTATTAATTAAAAAAGAAAGAAATGACAATGATAATAAACGTCTGGTTGGAAATATATTTTTAAACATTATAAAGCTAAATTATATTTAAAAAATATGTGACACATTGTTTGACTATTTTCCGTGCGTTTTGTAGAGTTATTTCGTTCCTAGAAGCAATAAACCTTTTTGTGTCCTTTATTTGTGGATTACTTTTTATAATTTACAGTATTTTGTGTTTAAATATTTTCATAAATAACGATTTGAGTTTCTGCTCTTTTTGGTCTGGTTTAAACATAACAACGTATAAAGGAATACCACTACATAATAATTATTCGTATTTATCTATTGTAGTTCTTGCACTATGAAATAGTTTTGATAATCGATAACATTGCCAATAAAAATAAATATATGATAAAAAATTATATCAAAATTAATAAGAGATTGTATGGATTAACATTTAGAAGAATTTTGTAGCCATTGCCATGAAAGCGGTTGCCATCATCACGAAAGAAACAGAAAGGGCGGAGGCTCCACTTTGAGCAGGAATCATCCTGAAATCAGAATAAAAGAAATTGTTAAATGATCATAATTATGGGAAAATCAAATAATGGTCTGTAAATTATATTCAACAAGAGTGTATATGGCAATGTATAATAAGTCTTGGGTAATTAATATTAACTCTCACTACATTCCCAGTAAGCAAATCGCACAATCGTATTTTGAAATCAAAGCTCTAAAGCCAAAATAAACCTTTCATAAAGCATCAGATGGCTTAAATAAAAAGAAATCAAAGCTCCGGATTTAAAACCAGCTATAATAGTGAGACGGGTTTAATGGTGAGCATATTATTTAAATTTATCGACTAATCTTATCGTATTTAAAATGTATATATTACAAAATTATATTCATATACCATAATTTTGACGAAATTTACAAATATCTTTCGATTTATTTCGATATCACACAGCTAAAATACTAACATTATCGTTTTGGGTGATTCCTCGAATTAAAACTTTATTTCTATGTGAGAGTGTATTTGAATTAAATCAGATACACTTTAAGTATCCAAACGTATTATTAATTATTCGTTTGCTTTTATTTTTTAACGTAAAACGTTCTTTAATAATTATCCTTTCTCATCTAGACATATAAATTCACTATTCTCAAATATAAATATCCACATCATAATTACTTTACTAATAAAAAAACATAAAATAACTACCATTCAACCAATAAACAAGCGTCTAATAAAACGAAATATTTATTAAATTGTTCTATACGATGCTAATCCTTCATATATTTATATGATACGATATTATAACGATTAGTTAAAAACAATATTTATACTTTAACAAACATTTTACCTAAGTCTCCTGTTATATATGGATAATGACACCAGTGGTTTAATCTTAAATTAAGAAGTATTTAACTGAAAAATTAAAAATCTGTATTTAATTTTCACCAGCCTTTCCTTTTTAGCGATAGAAAATATTCTTTAATGTTAATAGTTTGAATATTTTTTAAAATAATTTATAAAAATTTTAAATAAGATTTCATAAGCATGCTAGTTAATAGACTTTTAACATAAAAATATTTATGAAATGTCCTTGAATTGTAAGTTTCGGGACAAAAAAGTGGCAAGGCATAGCCCTGGCCCTATTATGCATTCGAATGAAATTATCTATCGTAATTAACTCCTCTTTCAATAGTTATTCAATCGAAATGACTAAAAATATTTTTGTTCCCAATATTACACTGGCAGAGGCGTTAATATAAATTATATAATGTATGTGATGGGAAAGTTATTTATATAAATTAACATGTGCAATTGGGAAACAAATAGTGTTGTAAATTAAAAATTAAGCCATGGTCAGTGACGCATATTTTCTATGAAATAAGCTATGAAAATTTATGAACCAGATTCAAATTTCGATAATTTATTCTACTAGTATGCAAACTAATAGCCACATATTTTTTTCTTTCCTAGAAATATTTTGAACGCCTCTTTGCCTTGGATATATATTCAAATACAAGACGTGACATGTACGTACTAGGATATTACCTCGTAAACGGCGATGGAATAAGCGATAGAGGAACCGTTTTTCAGAACCCATAAAACATACGATTATGTTAGGTGATCAATAATTTCCAGCTTATCAGTTACTAGTTTCCTTGTAGCATATAATAACATACGAAAAAGCACATTTAATAAATTTTCAAGACCATAATTTTATTTTGGTAGGAAAATGCTACTTATACGCTAAATCGCTAATTCAACTAAGAAAAAATATATATATAATTACGCAAGCTTTTTATCTATATTTTCGAATCTCTTTAGTGTCTTGGGCAGTATATACAAGTGAATAGTTTTACAACTTCACTGTTTCGTAGCGTGATTTTAAATGTTACAATTTGATTTTTTCATTCAAATACATACAAAAAAATAGATTTAAATACTACTTTGTAACAAATATATTTCAGGCTAGTACAGTACAAAGTTCATCAATCATCAAACATGTTATAAATCACAAAGCTCCAACACGAAGGAAAGCCAAGTGTACTTTTTGTATGAAAAAATAATGACGCTATTTTGTTAGCTTTTATATTCGCATACTAAGTTGCGTTATTACAGTTTTTTTTATATCCTTCAATGTAAAAATCGAGTCAGTGGCGGTACGAGGGGAATAGTTTTACGTGAACGTATATTTGAAGTGATTTTAAAATAGACACCACTATTTCCCTCCATATGACAGGTATTGTTTTATTACTACATATAATTCAAAGATAATAATAAAAAAAAAATCATTGAACTAAGCTTCGTTGGTTAGTTTTTAAAAGTTAATTCTTGTTGAAAGATCATATCAAAATAACAATTGAATGATATTTACTTTTCTACCTATACAAAGTATATGGGGACATGTGAAACACTTCCTTACGATTTCAATAATAATGAATTAAATTACAAATACTTATTTCTTTACTTTTTCGATATACCTATCAAAGGCGAGTACTACTTTTAAGTCAATGTTTTTTTCATATATTGTTCATTAGCGTATGTAGTATAGTTTATAATACATTCTTAAAAAGCTACATAATAATTTAAAAATATATCAGTTTTGTGATATAACTAACTATTTGATATTAAAATGTTAACAACGCTTTAAATAATAAATGTAGAAAAATGTCATGTAATTGAAACTAAATACGTATATTTCAAATGTAGTAATTTTGAAAAATAAAGTTTATCTTTACATCTAACGTGCATTAATAGCACCATATGACATTTTGACATTACCTTTACACAGTAGCATAACCATACATATTGACCCCAGCTCGGAAAATGTGTACGCCAATGTGGAAAACTATAAAATGTAGTAATTTGAAAAAGGAACGCCGTGAAGTGGTATGCGTGCTAACCGTAGGCTGACCCCTGACTACTGCGTGTTTATTTTATCGGTTCTCCTACATACATTTGTCTTAAAATATCCCTTACTGTATCTTTGATTAATTAATAAATTCCTTAGCTACATTTCAAATTATGTTTTCTAATTTATTTTATTGACTTACGAAGATTAAATCTTTAGATTGATACAGGTATGACTTTTAGTCTATTTCCGATTAACTAGATTTATTGCGAGTTTTTTCACAGTGTCGTCGGCTTGGATTGAATATCATTGTAATACATACATTATTTATATATATATATATATATATATTTATAACGAGTATATATTATTACTAATTATATTATAGCGTTTCAAGCAACACCTTATAAATACATGAAACGTATAGTTAAATCATAACTTATAATAATTGCTGCAATTAACTATGTTTGATTCTTCGGATTATTTATTCTATATAAATGTATAATTCAATCGATGATTACTGTCTGTCTTGCAAAGTAATGTAATTTGTGTTTGTTAGTGGTATAATTTATTTCATAAATATATTTTTCAATATTTGAAATTCGATATCTAATCGTAACCATTCGTCAAAAAATTTTATGTTCAAATCAAAATGTGTTGATTGATACAATAATGTTACAACATTGTGTGCTTCATCTAATATTTAATATAATTGAGGGACCATTCGCAAGAAATATTATTCAACTATTTTTCACTTATAACATATATCTATTCAAATAGTAAATACTATTTCAGTAAATTTATACAATGTTAATTATATATATACACTGTATTAATACGAGAATAAGGGCTTTAAATATATTAGAATACTCACCTCGGATTCGATTTTCTTTACAGAAAAACATTTTTCAACATTAAATTTATTATTTTATAGTAATTACTGAAACACCCTGTACTAAAATGGTGAAATTTTTGGACGTAGGTCGCGTACTGTTACAAAATTATTACTTTTATTGAGATTTTTCAAGGTAACTAAATGTAAAAGAAAATTGAAAGCAAAATTGATCCGCAACCAATTTTTATTTTGCGAAACAAAGGACGACCTTTACATTTAAACCGCATATAACTAACTATTTTTTTTAATTTCCTGACAAATTACAGTGATATGTTGTAACAACCGTAATCGTCTAACCTTGAATTTCGTTACATTTCTTTAACCCTAATACGAATGTCATCTGGAATGAGGTGCTACGTCGTTTTTTCATCATTTCGTAGTCCGTCTATCTATCGATAGTTATCAATATTTTATAAATCGCGTGCAAAGATTGTATACGTTCTCAAACATCATGCTTACTTTCTATCAATATTGGGAAAACAAAATAATATCGTTACATTATTTTTATTCGTTTAATGATTTCAAACGTTTTTATACTTATACATAAAATCATAAATATTGAATATCGGTTGTTCAGTTATGACAGTGTTGAAGAGTATCAGATATATCACATATAATTGAGCACATTTTATCATATTTTACCAAATTTATTATGTGTCCATATTTTATAAAATACAATGGCGAATTATTTATTTAAAATGTTTTTGAATTATAGTAAAATATATTCATAGTGATTATAAGAAAAACATATAGATATGGTCAAAAAGATTTTTAGGACAAGAATCAATAGGAGTGGGAAAATAAACAAACGACTACATATAATATTTAACAACAACATTATTACAAGATTCCGATGACTCCGCATGAAACTCTGGATCCAGCGTTTCCAGTCTTCTTGGAGTCGGGGTGTGAGGTTCTTCCAAGATCGTCGACGGCAGAGTGGAGGACTACGGCACGGCCGATGATATTGTTGGGTCCAGAGAGAGAGATTTGCCTATCTACGATGTGGACTCTTGCAATGCGATCGGCATCGAATTGAATGTTTCCTAAATCACCGACGTGACGTTCCGCATCTTCGGGAGCTCCATGTTGCTTCTGCAAGTATTAATTATATTATTTTCCATTTCAATATATTCAAAACGTATAACAGTACAATTAAGTCCAACTTAGAGCAATGACGTATACATTGTATGCAGTATTAAAAAAGGCAAATGCTATTTGTATGTGTGTATTCTGCCATGGATCAACAACAAATCATAGTATGGAAAACATTATTTAATATACTCGTACATATTTTCATATTATTCGGACGGAAATGAAAATTCGATTTAATTTTTTTTATCTACAATTGACAAAATCTAAGGCACCACCACAGTCTATGCGCCATATCAAATACTGTGCAAATTTATTTGCACAGTATAATTTATTGTACAACCTAAATTTCAAATTTTCATTCACTAAATAAACATGACCTAATCGACCAGCAATTTTTCAAGTTATGTAGACTCAAACAAATTACAATATTTCGCTAAGTATATCGTTCAACCTTCAACCTGGTTTTAGTCAATATACCATAGCCAATCTTATAGTTTTTCTGTATTTAGAGCAAAATTAAACTGTTATATTTTGTGTTTTAGATCAGTAGATCCCAAGCAGTGGGTGACGGCCCCCTCAGCAGCTGCAGGTTTTTTTTTTTGCTAGCTCGATATTATTTGGAATTTTTTAGCATTTTGACATTTATAATAAATTATTTTGCGGGAGGCACGGATAATTACTATTTAATATATGAGGCCGCGGCATGAAAAAGTTTGGAACCGCTGTTTTAGGCTATTGCCGTTCTATATCATTTTGAAATGGCTTTAAATTTTTAATATAAAATTTCCGAAATATACCGAGTGTTTTTATTCAATTGAATCGACTGCCGATATCAAACATATAAAACTTCATAGTATTATTCTATATAAGCCAATAAGTAACGACTACTATCGCAGAAATGGCTGGCCACAATGTAACGCCTTAGGCCATCACTATGGAATGATATTGACCAGTCAAACAGTGTTACGCAAGTTCAATCGTTAGTCATTCATTACTCATTAATCATTATTTGCCTATTAATCAACACCGAAGAGGCCGATTTTATTTTCATCATACTTGAATGTTTTGATTACTACATTACATAATTTAAGAATTCAAACACATATGGAATAAGATTTGGAATTCTTAATTTAAAAATTAATTTGAATTATGGAATCACTTTTCAACTCGAACATGCATGCATGAAATTTGATAATCAGTTTTAGTATTATACTGACGTTGGGTAATATGCACGTATACTAATCGAGTTTACAAATAGCATTACTTTTTCAATTGCTATGGGAAGAAAAGCTATACCATTCACATTAAAAATTTAATAACATCTGTAAGTAATATTGAAAAGTCACTAACAATACATTTTGTGTTTGGGCTTTTAAGCGTGTCCGAATTTAATAAAATGAGCTGGCGTTCACGAGTGTTCTGGATAATTATCAAATACTAACAATTTAACGAGTTGAATGAACTGTGTTAACGTATATTGACAAAGAATAATCAATAATCCACAATACTCCAGGCTATTTTGATGGATTTCCGTAAAAAAGCAAAGCAGTGACGCAAACGTTGTGTATATTTTTCTATGTCCCCCCTTTAAAATCATTTCTACAACGTCAAGCAAACCCCCTATCTACAATCAGTAATAGATATGCTATTTTTAAAGTTTCAAGTGAATATTTACAACATATTTTTAATATCACATGCATACGTCATTTTAATCACGTCACATACAAAATGATGCCAAAGGGCGCAGGTTGGCCAATCCTGTCCTAAACAATCAGCCATTCGATTACTATCGGAACGCCATGCTACATACGTCAGATTTTCTAGCACTAACGAAATTGAGTAAGTAAGAACTTATTAACTGAAGACGGTATTTCATCAGTAAGAAACCAATAAATTTAGTCTCAAAATCTAAGATTATAAACAATTTTTATAATCAATATTTAGCCACATAAATATACTAACTGATAAATGTATCATTCAATACCGAATAATTATTAGGTATTAGCATGCTATCTTTAATCGACAGAATGTAATTCCGACATCAACATTCATTAGTTATAAAAGGAAGGTAGACTTATTCAAAGTAAAGGTAATTTCGTCTGTTATGTTCAACATATTTTGTACACGATTTTTTCCAGTCAGTTAAATGATCCATTAGTATAATTTCCTTGACCCAAATCTCTAAAACAAATGACCCAATTATGTAAATTTATAAAATAAGGTGTGACGGAAAAAATAAAAGCCGGAAAAGCTTCCATCCTTGTTGTAACTTGTAAATTTTAAATATGGGCTATTTAATATAACAATTTATTATTATTTGGTATTTTTTTCATTCATGATAATGGGGGAGTAGTCATGCCCGTTACAATATTTATAATTCTACAGGAATATCTTTTTAATTATTTATACATAAATTATGTATGCATAACATTATTAAATATGTAATTTCCTTCAGTATGAAGTCTTGTTTTTCTGCGATGAATTGACATACATATTTAACACATGCAAATAAAAATACACTTTTAGCGGAGCGATATTTATTTAAAAAGTCCTATTGGTATTACGAATATGTAATATAAATGCAAACGTTATGCTAATAAACAGTACTACCGGAAAATAGAATTTATTAATATTATGCTCGATTTTACTTCTTTGGATATTTGTATAAATCAAGCCATCACCTCGAGCAGGTGGTAATAAATTGTGATGAGGAAAGACTCAACCATCGACGTTGCGCTTATAATTAATTGACATAGAATGGAAACTGAGCACCGTTGATTCTAGGGAAGGAGAACGGCTCCTACTTGCACTTAACTAATGTCAATGAATGTTATGGTATACTATTACTAACAAATATTTTCAAGTTCAGTATCAAGTTGTAACACCGGTATAGCCGTAAAACTACTTCACAAAATAAAAAATGATTACATAAAAACTGCCGTTAATCGTTATCGATTTCAAATATCAAATAACCACCAATGATTATAAACGTATTACAGACACACTACTCGTTTTAATAAATAATCGATATTAAATAAAAAAATACGTACATTGTAAGGGTTGAAATGTCCCCCAGCTGACAGACATCCTCCGGTGAGATCTCCTTTGTCATGCACGTGGAATCCGTACTTTCCTGGCTGCAATCCAATCACGATTCCCTCCACGTGGACTTCACCGTTCTCTTGCTCTTGGGTGAAGGTGATATTTCCGTTGACGATGCCCCCATCCAGCCTGACGATGGCCTGCCGCATCTGGTTAAAGTATACTTGACGTGTTTGTGGCATATCGTAGTTATAGAACATTCGCGGTTGAGACCACTGCAGGTTGGGGTCCGGATAATACTGTGGGGCTGGCTGTTGGTTCTGATAATAATACTACGCAAAAGAATCGGTTCACATCTTTGTGCTTTTAAGGTTTTAAAAACCACCAAATCCTTGAAAGTCCCGTCTCAGAAGCAGATGCAACTACTAGTAGCGTATATTTAACTAATATTAAACGACAATATTCCCATCCAATCCGATTATATATGGTATGGTATTGATAACCGCTGAAAATTTTGACGGTCGATTGAATACCGTGTTTTAAAACAATTCTGTCCTGAAGCTTTCGAAATTGTGTCAAATACAAGTAGCAGATAAATTATATTCATCGGCCGAAAATGTTTAAGCATTGTTTATATTACTTTTTACGTCGCTTTAGAATCAATCAACGTTGGTAACCATTATCTGCACACAAATGCCACTAAAAAATATCAAGCTCAATCCTATATTTAAAATATACGAAAGAAGTCTGATAAGCTTTAAGTAGCTGAGCATAGGTTTTATTTCACAAAACTTTAAGAAGAATTGAAATGGTCTCAGAGTTTTTGTTTAATGTAGTTTAATACATGATTTGTGCTGAAATAAGATCAACGATCTTTCTACGCGTGCTTATAAGCTTCATCAAACATTTGAAAGTGAAAAAGACCACCTTAAATTGTACTTAAAATATTGGATATAGCATTGTTTACTCCGTTAAGAGTGGAAAAAAACTGGCACAAAGTTTTCGCTCAACAAAACTGAATATTGCCAGCAGCATGTCAAGACACAAATAACAGTCATCCAAACCAACATGTGAAATGGATATAATATTACTTCAACTCGAAAATCGATTCCAGATATTTCCGAACAATATCGTGCAACTTGAAAATTTAACATCCAATTTTGGTATTAAAAATGCGATGTCTAGAGGTCTTAAATTAATCTTCCGAATATTATAAAAGCAGCATTGTTACCAGCGTTTGTTTGATTCTAATATATTTGAGTTGCGTCTTGCGATGTGATAGTTATGGTAGTTTTCTCTCTGGACATGTTAGAGGAAATCAAATATTATGTGGGCCACCTATTTTCGTTGGTTTCATGTCGTTTTGTCGTATATTTCTTTAAGAGGCAACTAAATATTAATGCGGTATTGTTGCTTCATTATCAAAATTGTGTTATTTACATTTTATTTTGATGTAAGCAGGTCCATGCAAATATGGTCTACGTGTTATAATTATAATTTGATATATTAATACAACAGAAAGCAGATTGTTAACTTCATAAATATAATAAGTAAATAAATTTTTAGAGTTCAATTAAAATACTATTTCTATTAATTATTCTTATAAAAGCAAAATGTATCTTGTCTATTACAAATAAAAAAAATTTAAATAGCTTGTAACAATAACCATTTCAAATCAAGCAATAAATTTAGTGTCAAGTACTTTCAATGGTTTGTTTTAAAATAAATAATTTTGCAAGGTAATAATTATACTGATTTAAAATACTCCATCAAATGCAATTTAATTCGCATCAAATCATTTCAATTGCAATACCTTGATAGTGACCTCTAACGAATCAGTTGAGTTATAATCATATGAGGAGTGTAGTTCCAACGTGAACTTATTCACTATGCCAAATTCAAAGTATTTTATTTTATAGAAGAACTTTAAGTTCATTTTGGAACTACCCTCTTCATATGTGCATTACTATTTTTTTCGATTTATCGAGTATATGTTTTTACAAATATGGCATATTATCAAAGTTATAGCACGAATTGAAATGCCATTCTAAACTTATATAAAATTATGCATTACGATTTTGACCACCACACCAAAAGATTGATTACTCGAGAAATAATTGAAAATTTTCGAAATTATTTCGTAAAAAAAAGAAAAGTACTTACATACTGTCCATTAGCTAGAGCGCAAGCGCCCAATACGAAGAAAAAGAATCGAAGCATTTTATAATCTGCAAACAAAAGAAAAAAACAATAAATAACATATAACATGAAAAAAATAATTTTCGAGTCGATCGCTTGCTTTTTCACCTAGATGATATTGAAAATTAGTCATCTAAACTGATGAAAAAATAAGCATCGTGACAGCGTTTACTGACACGAAATAAGTGGCCGTGAATAATTCAGTCGAATGATACAGTGGACACATTATAATACATTAACTAGCACATAAACAGTAAGTTCGTATATATATTTATAAAACCGTTTATATGTTTTATAAATATTATATATATGAATAAAACTTCGTGTATATAACATAACATACGTTGTTGTTTTATTTTAAAACAAGCATAGCTAGTTAAAGATGAAACCACTACTGAATTAAAGCAAATTAAGAAGTCGTCCAAGTTACTTGTTTGGTATGCTGTGTGAAGAGGAATTAAAGAAATGATTAATTATTGTTTAAAACCTATGAAAAAAAACCACGAGATTTAACGAATTACATCATTAAGCATCAATCTAGATTATGAACGTCGAAAATTTATCGAATCAAGGACGAAGAGTGAAAGCAAGTCCGGTAAAATGAGCAATGCTGTAATTATTCACTATTGGTAAGCAAATCATCACGATATTTCGTTCACGTATGCGTATGTAGACCTCTCGGTTTTAAATTGTCCAAAAATTTTGCTCGCCTTATCTTCAAACATTCGCAAATTTACATATACAGTGTGTCTTACATGAATTAGATATTAGATATAGCGATGAAGCGAACGCTGCTATCCAACACAAACTTATAGTATATATATAACAAATGTTGGGAAAATACAACGAATTAGAATCACGAATAATAGCCAAACGACATTATTAATATTAAATTTAATTTTCTTTGGAAAAATATACTGTTACATAATCAATATAAACTAATTACCTACGTATAGTATCTATTACTGTAAATATTAAAAATTCATCAAATTCAAAACGTATTTCGTGTAAACTGATTTACATAACACTGCATTGGACAATATGTTTAACATTGAAATTTATTCGGTGCCGGCTCGTATCAGAACTGATTAATAATAATTCCGGCTAGTGAATAAATTAATACTAACACTGTGTAAAAACATTCCTTTTTTTTTGACTGTTTATATTTATTAAAATTGATAAGATATTACAACATTTCTTGTTTTCAATATTATATTTCTTAATATATTATATATAACCGTGGCGACTTCTAATGTGGAGTATTTTTATCTCGACAATATAATAAATAAGAAGATTTAGATATATTGGGAGATTGATTGTATTTTACGACAGTTGTCAGCCAATCGCTCCGTCTATTTTCTATTACAAAAAATAAATATCTCACAATACTTCAGAGAAATATGGATCTGAGAAAATAAATTAGTGCTTTTATGCAAAAAAATGTTTAGATTTGATATTTCGTCTGCGGTATTTGCTAAATTTTAAATCGTAAAAATGCATACGTATCATATTCAATCTTCAACAGTTTACAACCATTCAAATCTACAAAGCAGTAGAAAACAATTATTCGTGCTACACGCGAGGTAATTTCGTAATTTAGTAATATCCTCGTATTTATTATGTATGTTATATGTCCGTTTAACTAAATTAAAGTGTGGCGTTTGTCTATAAAATAACATATGAATATGAAGGGGTTTTCACTTTCACAAATATTCACAAAACAAAAGTGCGCGCAGTAATAAATAAGTTTGACCTTCTAGTATATAAGAACAAATAAAAAAGTGGATGGTCTATTCATAAATAATTGAATATTTTAATCGAATGAGTTGTGCAACATAAAAGTATAATTTAATAATACATAAAAAAATAGTTAACCGAAATGCTCTACGATTAAAACTAGTCCGTGTATAAGATTTGTTAATCTTCGGATGATCTGATCACTCTCCTACCTTATTCGAGTTCTGTATCCAGTGAATGACTGACAAACTAAAGATGAATCGTTCAATTTAAAAGCAAAGTAGTGTGAAGTGGTGCCGGGTGCCACAGAAATACCCACCGTACACTCTTGTTGACGACAACACTCGCTGAGATATGTACACAAACCTGATTTGTAGATCATAAACTAATGGATTTCGGAGTGAGCGTATTATAGATGAATTTAGCAACATTCAAATGCCCAATCCACTATACGCCATTAAAAATATATGTCAGTAGTTGGAATGGATATACAATTTACATTAATAATACAAATACGATATATATCTATGATATACGCAAATGACAATTGATTTCGCTTCAATGACGAGCGATGATATCGGTATGTGACATATTTTACTTTTTTACGATTAAAAACCCACAACATCGAGAAGCTGTATGCGATCAGTTTTTTAGATTACATTACAGTGATTACCAAACTATATTGTGCACGGACCACTAAATAAGAACAATAATCTGTGCCACCCGAAAAAATTTTTCTTATAAATGCAGAAAAAAAAATGAGAAAGTTAATTCACATAATTTTGATTTCACGTATTTTTAACTCGCGCGTGTAATAACATTATATTACTTCCATCCCAGAGTTGTGATTTCGTATTTTTTTTAGCTGTCTAAATGTAAACCTTTCGTGGACCTTCTGATGTTGTCCACGCACCCCAAATTATTTTTCATGAACCCCCTCAGCAGTTACAAGGATTCCGGGGGTACCACTTTGGGAATCACTGCTTTAGAATCTCTAACTTATTAATAAAAAATAATTATAAAATATACGCAATGTAATAATTTTTTCCAGTAGATTATTTGGCTTAACTTATATCTTAAAAGTGGACTTACAAATTACAGCATATTTTAATGCCATCGTATACTTATATTTGCACTTTCTACGGCCATAAAAGAAACATGGTTAAGCTTTAGACTGACGCATACCTGAATGTTTATTTATTATGATGGTTTTCCTACAAAGTCTAAGCATTACAAAAATATAAACAACAAACAGGCAAATAATATGTAAATTAGTTCCAACGAGGAAAATCATTAAATAATTCGGTTTTGTATGCACGCTTACGCATTCAACGCGCGAACTCTTACAAAACTTGCTCTCGATTTTATAAACAATATTACGGGGGGAGTGCCCGTTTTCGCGTAGTCAATCCTTACTGAGAAAAATAATTTTATTGTATTTTTGACGAACAACAATTGTGAAAGATAATTAATACGAAGCCTAAAATAGTCAGTTTATTGTGCGACTGCCAGACTTATGAATCTTTTTGAAGTATAAAGAGTATGTAAATACAAATAAATACATTATACAAATCTTGTAGGTCCGTATTACATATAAATGTGGGTATTTAAGTTTTTTTAGTTATTCGCTTTTTCGATAACGGTAACAATATCTTCTGTATATGTTCAGTTATTTGATAATGAGTATTTAATCGAATGCAATTAATGTTGTTGTTGACGAAGCGATTTCTTAATAAAAAAATGCATTATATAAAATGAATATTAACCTTTAAAACAATTAGGAATATATTAGTTTTATCGTTTAAAACTATGTGATATACAGTTTAATTAGAATTTTGACGTTTTTATAGAGCTTGGCTTCAATATGGCCATTCGCAAACAAACAATTTACTAAGGTATAGGAAAAATCATTGTTGTAAAGAAAATTCAAATCCACGGCTAGTTTTGATTTTGCCCTTGCCAATAACATTCAATAAAATCTATTTAAAATATTTTTAAATCAAACTGTCAATTTAATACAATAAAAAAGGTTACAATTCCTTTCATATAAAAGTTTTTTTTTTAAGTAGAAATCGTACTTTTATCAATATTTATATAATTAAATATAAAATAATAAAGGTAAAATCAAATAAACTGAACAAAGTATTTTTCATAATTTAAAAATTACTTCATTCATTAGCTTTTTAGCTACATATAAAACCAACCAAAATAACGCAGTACCTCCGTTTGTCCAAGCCAAATGATATAGGCAACCAAACTGATGCACTTTGTTGTTTTAGGTTTAATAATGTAATTAATACATAATTATCCAATTACAATACTACTGTAGAACCTCTTCTATAATAAATATCTTTTACTCTCCAAATGTAAAATATTCAACCACGTATTAATTAAATAGTTTATGTAACCTCTGAGTGGAATTATAATCAGCAGAATGTGTTTAATATCGATTTCAAAAGAGTATCACAATGTCTAAATGTTCTTCTTATATAAGACTGCAGTAAAACCACATGCACCAAACAAGCATTAAACACAAAACCAGTTTAGTAACATATAAAACTGTATTAATGTATGTAGGTATACATATTCTGAAATAGAATTCTCAAAACTCAACGTTTTACACAATACCGACAAATTTGAGTTAGACATAATTTATTTATTTTCTCTTCACATGATTTTAATTTAAAACTTTTACTTAGGTACCACTCGTATCGATAATGATAATGCATTTCAAATATATCTGCAGCAATAAAATACATTAAATCTGCACTATCTAATCCATCCGGTTTTAAATTGAGGATGTCGAACAGTGGGAGAATTGCATTTATAGTATCAATAATGATTTCGTGGGAAATATGTATTGTCGTGATGTAACCGTATTTTAATGTGGATTATATGATAGAAATCCACGCCATTTTAAAAATATAAACATAGTGGTCCTGGCATCCAAACGATAGACATGAAAAATATTACAAAACAGGCCAAAATATAACATAGGTCAGACTCAGGGAATACAATTAAGTATGTACGTTACTTAAAATATTTAGTATATACGATTCATCGAAAATAATTGATCTATATATAGATAGCCATTGAAAAATATAAAAGGTTCGCACTTAACTTAATTATTTTCATATAATAAATGAGCCGATAATTTTCGTTGATTATAAATATCAGAGAATTTACTCTAATATATTAGTTTGATTTTGACATTATCGTCAAATAAATCTCTTTTTAAAGTGCACTCGAAAAAATAATTCTTTATCACGTTTTATCTGTACAACAGTGCACGACTTAGACATTTTAAGTCGTTTAAATGTTCAATAATAAATCAAAAATCTCTTGCATTTAGAAGACAATTGGTAGTTTAATATAATTTAACTTAATCATACACATTAAGTATGAAAGTACGTACCTAGTTGTTTCTTTTTTGACATAATTCTGAACGGTCACCTTAAAAGATTTTTTCCCATGTTGACGGGGCATATGGATATAAATACAGTCTAAAGATATACGCTCCGAAAGTGGAGTACATTGATCTCCGGAATGTTGATTTCCAAACAATTACTCAGCCCAATGAGCACCCAGTCCTTCATTAACGGATTTTGTAAAGTACGGCAGATGTGAATATGCGCATTACCCATTAGGAGATTATGGTGAGGGTGCGTCCAGGTTGAGCAATGAATAAGCGGACGCGGCCTGAGATGCATTAAAACGGCTGATAAAAAAATTAAGAATGTGAGTGAATATTTGGATCAGCGAGTAAATTAAAGGTGATGCCGATCGTGTCCTTGTCGTGCAAAAGCTTAAGTAATACATTAAATCTACATACACTATTAAAAGTATTAATACATAAATATTTGTAACACATCATTGATGGTATCCAGTACCGCGGCTTAGACAGGAGATATTCTTCTGCAAAAAATTTCTTTACATTGTTTTTCTGTCCAGCCTTTTTCTAAATATGTATTTTATTTTTAAAAAATTCCATAAATTTTTTGAGTAAAGTTTGATTTAATCATACAAATATTCTTGCACATATAAAATACTAATACTAGTGATTTTATTTATTTTTCTAAAAAAGGGCATCCATAATAGTCAAGCCTTCTTGTGCATCGCACAATCTGCATACTATTTGGCGCGGCCTTGGTTGTATATAATAACCTGAATATATAGATTTCATATCAATTAATAATATAAAATATAGAAGAAATATATGTTAAACGTATTTTTAAAAGAGGTTTAAAGCGTTTTATTATGTTGCATATATCGTCACATTAAATACTTTAAATCATCAAAATAAAAAAAAAGTTCCCCACAAAGTTCCAAGAAATAGGATTTTACGTATTCCAAAAACCATTGTGCTAAGAATATTTAACATTACGTCTCGTGAATATATACAATCGTTTATAACCCGTATTCTCCCAAAAAGATAAAACTACTATCGCGTTAATAATTATAAGTTGCAAATAAAAAAGAACTCACATTTCAATCGGTATTGACCATTCAAGCTCTTTTTATTAATGGTGTGGGAAAAAAATCTATTTCCACATATCAGCGGATATAGATTAATTTTATTGAATAATAATTATTGCGAAATCATTTCTTGAGCCAGGATGTGTATGCTATTCAACTATTACATTAATTATTACAATATACTAAAATATATAAAATAATATCACGTGTCTTTTAATTCTGCAAGCAATTCTGTGTATATTTGAATACATACTTCATTACGGTGATAAGAGTCAGGGCCGACCCTATGGTTGCTGAGGCACTTTAAGTATCATTATAAAAAATCATAAGGACAAAACTAAAAAATAAAAATGAGTTTACTATCTAAAAACGTATGTTTCAGCATATATAATATAATATATATTCCTAAAATCTAAGCAGGTTAAAATAAACGACTATCTAGTAGACTTACAGACTGTTTCTACGAAACCAATACAAACAAACTCAAACAAATGAAAAAACCCGTTTGATGTTTACATGGCCGGCTTTTATTTACTTTGAGACTTATATAAGTGTGTGTTGTTTACAAAACAGTAATGATTATAAGCCACAACAGATCACTATTTTTAAACAAAACGGAATAATAAAAAAAAATATTTTTACACGCAAAATTGTCCTCATGGGTTATCCACTAACACTAAAAAACAACCCAATAAATCCACAGTCCATAGTGACAGTCTACAATGATAGCATGGAATTCGTTATAATGTCATTTTATACATTTGCACCTTACGTTTGTGACTATAATGTAGTCTTTTAAGGTTGCATGATATATGCAATTAAAATATCAGAATCTAAATGAAGCCCCGGATACAATGTCACGATACTTTCCTGATTGATCAAAGTTTACTTTCCACTCGTAACTTCTACTTTCGGACATATTAGAAAGTGAATTTAAATTGATTTAGTAATCAAAACCTGATATATAAAGCTCATCCAGTGAAATTCCTTCGATCTTGTACCGAATACGGCTTGATGTATTTGACGATGAGCCGACAGTTAACGAAAATAGATAACATGTTCACTACTTTGAGAAACAGTTTAAACATTTGCCAACATAATCTGTATATATATACATGTATAATTATAATGTGCTACAGCTCAGTAATGCGTTCTTATTTTTGTAAAATATATTGCATGTTAGTTATTTGGTGCAACAAAATAAAAAAAAATAACATATATGTATCAAAAATATAAAGTAGTGCAAAATATATGCTCACGATATAATGGCATTATAAAATATATGTTTACTCCTTATAAAGATCGTTGATAAAACGTATATTTTAAAGGTCATCACCTGGTTGCCAAGACAAGACGCTCGCATATTATAAAGACCAGTTTTTTAACGTCAATTATTTATTTGTTAAGTTGCCGCGGTGAGACAAACGATTAAACTAGATTAAAATATTTATTCTGTGAACATAATATATTGATAACATCAATTTATTTTTAATTTTACTTTTTTCCTCATTATAACATATTGTTGGATGCTAAGCAGAATGCTTCAAAATGAGATCATTTTTTTTTAATAAATAAGAACCACCAGAAAGGTTAATAGTTTATAGTTGTCTTTCGTCTTTTATAATATTTTTTTATTGTCAGAATTTACGTAGATATTTATCTTTATTTTATCTACGTACGTAAAGTTACAACAGCTTATTAAGATACGTTGTTTCGAAAAAAATATGCAATAATCTTCACATTTAATGAATAATATATAACACATTATTTTTAGCGTTACGATTATATTGAAGATACATACCAACTGTCCACAATAATTTTATTCTAATCTACAAATGAAATGTACATACAAATTATCGCTGGATCCATTTGGGTTACGCATAATTAGTCACTATGAGTTCGGAAAGAAAGCAAAAACGGTTCGTAATGTATCATTCATTGTATAAGTCGTCCAATATATTCGAAGCGTGATCGACTTTATTTTTTTTTTTTAACTGCGAAATTTATTTTGTAAAAATAAAACCCACAAAAATAAAAGTAAGTTCTAACCGCGCGCTTGTTTAGTACTAAACGGCCGAGCGGGTATTTTTATTATTTTTCAATATTTTATCGGCTTTATTTATAAGACCAAAAAGATGTCTACAATAGGAACTCCAATATTTAATTTATGTTTTAATCTTGAAATAATGTTTTCCTAATCATCCAGTTTCCAAAAAATATGTATTTTGAAATAATAATTTTATTTTTATTTTACACTACATTATCAAATCGAAATTTGATGAAAAATGATTCAATACATATGGCAGAATTTTTACTGGATCAATCATAAATTTAATCTTTTCTTCGAAAAAAAATCAAAAAACCATTACAATAAAAAAAAGCGATTGAGCAATATCATTGACATCCGTTGAATAGCAAATGTATCAGATTTTTAAGAAATTAAACATAATGACGAAAATATCTCGTTGCATGGTCATTTTTCCATACGTTTCATGTATTTTGCAATAATTGTAGACTTGGAATGACTTTTTTAATTATTTTTTTTCTTTAAGTTTTAAGCCAGCGAATCTGCAACTTCCGATAATTTAGATTCACAACTAATAGTTTCTAACTGATAAATACTTCGAGGTCGACCGGATTTCATCACGCGATTGATTTATTCGCAAACCCTGATGTACAATATAATACCAAAAAAGTTCATCAAATTTACATCCGTATTAAATACTTTGAAATAATTACCGTGTCGTTACAGATGATACCATAACTAGTAAAAATGGATCCACTTTTCAGCACCCAATTACTTAAGTAAGCCTCAGAAAAATATTTGTTTCTTTTTAATCAATCCATTTCATCACAAATGAAAAAAAAACTAACTATGGCATGACTTACGACTATGAGGGGGAGGTATTTATTCACTCACATATTATATTATTTGCACTGAAAATAAGTTTGAGAAAAAAATCAATTTCCATGACTTCATATTCAGTTTAGTAAACTGCATGTTCTTTTTGTATGGAAACGTGTTTTAGCTGTATGTGCAATGAATCTTAAAATTATTTAATTATTTTAAATCATTAAAATATGATTATTTATGTGATAATAATACTAAACATTACAGAAAATTGACAGGCGTGTCGCGTATCAAAATGCCTTATATATAATAGAATGTATGGGATAGATGATAAATGAAGAGTAATATTTCCCGGATAGTTTTCCCCGGGAAACGTGAAGTGGGAAAAAGACTATTCAAAATATCGAGTGCCCAAGAACTTTCAAGTTAATGACACCTATGAAAAAATAAAGAAACTATTGTGCTAATGAAATTTTATTTTTACACAACGCCATCTATTGTTCATACGTTCATAAGTCTTACACTTTTTTGGTTTTATACTCGAGAATAAAATATTTAACTAGGGTTCTAGCGATGGTTAATTTACTCATTCTCAAACCATAATTTTTAAATTCTAAATTATTTAAAACTGGTAAACTTCCATTTGTGAATAATTTTAAGTTAACACTTGATAATAATTTGTACCTGCGAAGTTACTATATTTATTCTAGGCTGACTAAAGTGCAGTAAATAGATTAAAAAAGAAACGAACGAACGAAACCGACTCATTGCTCAAAACATTGTTATTTATATGCATTTCATTACAGTGTCAGATAATATTATAAGTATATGCATATAAGTATAAATGGATTAATTGATGAAATTCAAATCTTGCAGTTACCTTAGGTCTCGAATTTTTTTATTTGCAAATAAATATTAGTTTGAATGAGTTCAAGGTATGTAAGTTTCTATAACTAGGCCATTTTTAATGCTTACTACTTAAACAAAGTTCCAGCCTTGATCGAAAAGTGAACAACTGTTATAAATATTGGTTATTTGTATCTGCGTACCGAAGTTATGTGGTTAGCTACACATATGATTAAATTCTTCATTTATATATGTAATACATACGCATACGAGTAATCACACTACAATAAAAGAATTCCAACATTAATTATCTTAATAAGTAACGCTTAAATAACGGAATAATTTATTTTTAAAGGCTTGCGATAGGTAATTTCATGGCATTTCAAAGTATTGCAGGCTAGTGTGACCAATTGAACAAATATCAACAAAATTAATAGAAATCTGCAAACAATAAACGGAATATTTTTTAAGATTACATATGTAACAATAAATACTTTCAAATAGTTTCAAACGTTTCCTTCAGTATTCCCATACTAAATACCAAGTTTTTTCAGTCGAAACCAAAATGCACAATGGCTATTTAGTAAATAAATATATAAACATTTATATATTTTATAAATATTTTTTTAAATAACCTGACTTAATCATATCATAATGGCTGTGATATTATTTGTAATGGATTCAGAAATCGCTTCATGTGCCTGAACCGACACCCAAGATATTAATATTTTGAATGTTTCTTTGAATTATCTTTTGATGCCACTCATTCAATGATTAGCATAAAAATAAAGGAACTGGAAATATTATTCTTTACAATTTGATCAAGAATACACTCATGTTGATAACAGATATATTATTGTGTAATAATATCTGTCAAAATTGGATATTTTTTATAACGTAAAAATTGCATTATTTTCTGTCCAACAAGGAGAATGGTACAAAGGCAAAGAACATAAGCATATTATATATAAATAGATTAAATGTGACCTGAAATTACAAATACAACACTTATAATCTCGAAACAATAGTGTGTATTTGGAAACACTATTGTTTTAAAAGCACAAACTGTTATAGTATTATATGTATTATACGTAGGCATTAAAACGACTACAGATAAGTGGGCATATTCGGAACAGTACAACAGGTAAGTTAAGTTTATTATTTGGTATAGACATTAATTTTGAACTCACTGAGAAACTATTTTTATGAAACTCCTAAACTCAGTTGTAAATTAAATGTCATACATAACTCACATAGGTTACCAGAATTATCATTGTAACAATATGTGTATTACTTTTCATCAAAGCTTGTCTACCGTTGGAAATATATTATTTGTCAGTAAATATGCATACATTATTACTCATAAAATGTTGCAGGAAGTGTTATCTATAGTAATAATAATAATAATAGTATTGTACCTATATTTACAGTGCATTCTATGTACTATAGAAACCTTTGTGCATTCAATTCATACGTTGTGGTTTTTATCATTTATTAAATTGTCATGGAAATAGTGCATTTTATCTAATGATGGAAAATATTATTTTAGAATATGTACCAACATAAATATTTTAATTTGTTTTATTTTTAATAAATTTATATTCACATATATATGGAATTATAATGTTCATGATATCATCTACAGTCATATTATTCAATATGAAAAGTAAACATGTTTTATTTCTGATATATCAAACTTTTACACGTTTATGCCGTTATAAAAATATGAAGCATTTAATTTGACGCCACGACGATAAACATTCCCACACCTTATAATGGGGCAACAAAGTATTCATAAAACACACTCCAACTCTTCAAAACCACTCAAACGAACCCTTCTAGCTAGCGGAAAAACGCCAATTTTTACTACAGTATTTAAAATATTCTCGTATGTTGCAACAGCCAGCAATCAGAGGGGAAGTCAGATTGACTTCAGAAGCCCTTTTCGACCGATTTATGGCGAGTCAGTGGGAGAAGATATTCGGAATCCTGTGAGTATACACATACAAGTTCACACGTAGGATATTTTACTACACCAAACTGACCTAAACATCAAAACCGCTGTGTCCGGTGGTTTCATACACCCATGAAATAATTTTTATTTTACTATTTCCATTAATTTTATTCGTAATATAAATTATCTGCATGAATAATAGTCCTAATTGTCTCAAATTACAAATACTAGAATATTATTAAACAATAGATAATATTTTAACCACATCCATTGTCACAACTATGACAATAGTTTGTGGCTGATAAAAATGTGGTTACGCAATACTAGTTTTTACATAAAGTATCCGCATATCACTAACCTCTTTTTGAAAATCCAGTAACAGCCAAAAGCAGGTCCGTTGTCTATCACACTATACTTTTACCTGTAATTCTGCGCAGGAAAATCAATCGATTAAAATCTATGAACGATTTCCACGAAAAAACACACCGTCCGTTTATAAGAATCAAAAGATTACTATTGGACCGCCAACAACTTACCAAAAAAATAGAGAAATAATTAATTTTGTTAAAAGACTAGCAAATTATTATACTGATAACACTAATTAAGATAATGGCTTTTAATTAGTTTACCTACAATATATAATTAACAATGCTATATTAAAAAAAAGTATATTAATCAATTAGCCAAAATTACGAACTCGATGTGCTTGGTATATGATACAATTTCGTACTGATTTCGTTAGTATTTTGTATTCAATATGTACTACACATGCCATTAAATTTATATGTTTTCTCTGATGTCATAAAGTGAAAAGTGTGACCGTGAATTTGACGTTAGTCTTGAGTCGGCGACATTGCTCCAATTCTTAGACCAATACAATATTAATCCAAAATGTTTCGAGTAACGAGTAACCAACATAGTAATCTTGATAGCAAATCGAAGGACGACCTAGCCATCAATTATTGTACAAGATTAATGTGAAAGCAATTTTAACGCGGTTGTATAACGTTGTGTTTCAAATGAATTCGTGTTTACCAACAGAACGACAAATTAAATTCACTTTAAAAGAAAAATGATAGATTAACACGATGTTTATCTATGACTATTCCATCATAATTACTAATATTTTTATTGCATTTGAAATTAATTGCGGAAAAATATTGTTTTTCCAGTAATGCTTCTATTACGTAATCAGATTGATTATCGTCTATCCATATTAGATGGATGCTACGCTAAATACATATTTATTAACTTGCGAGTCCTCGCTTGTCTACAGTACTTTCTTCTTACACGATTCTGTTCATATGACAATACAACCATTCTACAAAATTGGGAAACTTAAATGGTTGCTTTCCACAGCAGTGTTTTATGGATGTTTACATCAAGGCTTATTTATCCCGGTATTATTTTGGTATCATATTTGTCTTCTCGTAAAACCTAACCACTGTAAAGTCTAAATCAACTAAATTAAGCTATATTTTCTCGTATTTTAACCGTATTACCTTCTTGTTTCTTAGCAGTTGGCACTCGGTTGACGGGTTTACATAATACATTCAAATATTGCACCTGACCATAATGACCAATCTGTGTGGTTGAGTTTGTTAAATGTTGTGCCTTCAGATCGCACTGTACATACGCTTATTTTCTTCAACGGAAATATATTTTCTGCTTAAATCTATCTTTACCATCAATATTTTCAAATATAAAAACTAAAATTGGTAGTTATTTGATTCCCTTGTGAAATATATTATTAAATCGACTGTGATAAATATTTTAGAATCAATTATTGTACATATTGACTATTTTTATTAAATTTATAAAATATATAATTACAAATTAGCTGTACTATGGTATTTTCCTTCGGGATAATGGCAACATGTAAAATACAGGGTCGTCAACAAAGAAGATATACTTATGAATGGTGAACAGATTTCATGACAAGCGTAATACAAATTACGGGTTTAATATACAATACAATCGGGGACAAGCGTGTAACGCAAGGCCGAAGTACTACGAATCACAGCGGGTCGGTCTGAATCGCAATGTACTCTCCTCTCCCATGCAGGGGTTGTTTATTTTCTCGATAGGGAGAGAGGGTGTTCAGTCGGCCGCCCAATAGACGCCGTCCAATTTATACGAAGTTACGCAAACAGCTTTTTAGATTGGCGTCTAAAACGACTGTAATTATTCATGGATAAATATGATTAGGAATAACTATGTACTGAATCTTCATACAACTAAAGGACTGCGATCAAGATAGTAAGATCCAGTAAACGTAGCAACTTTGAAATTAAATATGAATAGGTAAAAGAGTAGGCTCAAGGTAACAGCAACAGTTGCAGCAAGTCGTTGCTCGGGGCGCCATGTGCTTAGGAGCTTACTTTTAACGACACGCAAAGATGCTCCCGTTGCCAAGTCTGTACTGTTACACTTATATATTTTATATGAGTTTATTGTTACAATGTGTATTAATTCATAATACTTTTACAATAACAGGGGTAATTTATAAAATTTGAGATAGTCTACAACAGTTGTAATATCACAAAATGTTAATCGATGCAAACGGTAAATCACCATCTATCGTACCGATGTCGCAAATATACCCGTATAGTTTGAAGACTTATTTTTACGGAAGTAGTTGTTCGCGTAATGCATAAGATACATTTTCTTTCAGTATGATATGTTATATCGCAACACCCTGCACAGAGTGAATCAACAGCTAGCAATTTTATCAACCACATCAAGATCTGTACTCCAAAAAACAGAACAAGCTTAGGAGTAATGACGCCATTGAGAGTAATGGCTATATTCTAATTTAGATATATTACGATTGAGTGAGAATTTAAGATTTATATAATCGAATAAACATATCGTTAATATCCGTTATCATCATTTATTACAGTATAAGCTAGTATGTGATGTTGTAGTGGAAACGTCTGAAACCATAATTTTTCAATATGCATTTTATAATAAATCCCTGGAAAAGCAAAAATTAATAGTAAACAGCATATTCTTTTACATTATAGTCAAGATAATATTAGACAAAGATACAATACTATTGATGAAATGTGATTGTTTATGAATGATATAAGTTTCTACGTTATTTCTACATTAAATCATGGGAAGGGACACGAGTATTAAAACCGAGTCCAAATTCTATATATGATGACTATAAATTTGAAACGTTCCGAGGCTCGGGTTATGTCATGAATTTTAATTTTCCAACAATACATGAGACTAGGCACATAGCATTGGTAATCAGCAATAAATAATGCAATGTATCACCCACTGCAGTGACTTCATTTTGATCAGATAATACTATATTTATAAATATTACCTGATGTGACAGCATTGCCATGTCACCTCTAAAATTGCCCCAACAAATACATAGTGTAGATACGCATGCATACATTGTATATAAAATGGAGACTCGAACTCCACTGTCTCCGTGTGATTAAAGAATATGTTTAATTGAAACAGTACCAATTTAACGATCGTATCAATTAATTCAATGTCAACTACATTAAGATATTTTTTGCATGGCAATACAAATTGTATTGAAGATTACAAACAATAAACAGGGTTACCTTAATATGTCTCCGTGGCAAACAAGGAGCACCCTGACTTAGTCTGGTTTTTTTTATTGTGATGGGAATATGTTTAGAGTATAGGAGCGTTTTCATATTTATGAAACATAAATATAAATGGCACAAGCGTGTAAAGCAAAACGCTTCCAGTAAACGATCCATATTCTAGTATAAACATCAAAAAGAACACTTTATAATGACCGCAAAAAATAATCACAATATATTCATTAAGGACGATCTCTTCCTTTAATTCCATAGAAGAAGCGACCTAAAGCAATATGTCAACTACGTATAGACCATAGAATAGGAACTAGATATTTAGTTCTACTCTGTAGATATTTCGAATGCGATCCCAATGTAGTCATTTTTTTAAGATGACCCTGACAATCTCTAAATAGAGCCGGAGATAACCGACATTTAATATTCTCATATAAAAGATAACATGACGTAATTCATTTACGATTACTAGCCACCGTGTACTAGTATTAAAATAGGATGACATCAAAATGTATAATAAATTGTTTAATTAACTTTTATAACATTGTCACTATTTTTGACGTAAGCTAAATAATGATTGCCTATACATCACAAAATATATATAATGCTTGCACAGTAACATTGGATTATTTTTATCCAAAGTTAGTATTTTCGAATTTGCATATATTGCAAAATTTCAATGGGACGAATATTCCAGTCATGACAATATAGTTTCAATATATATTTTTTTATTGGTCAATACAATATTAAATGCAAAATATATGTTTAAGTATCCACAAAAACAAATTTTATTATGGAAAATGCGTGTATATAACATATTATGTTAAATAATATATTCCATTTAAAAATAAAACGAGAAAAAACATAATGAAATTGACACAACGCACACGGAAAACAGCGCGATGATGTGTAAACGTTTAAACACACCCATCTGCTGATTTTAATTAAGCATTGGTCTTCAACTCATTCCTAAATAATATCATTACGGCAAGTCGATACTATTAAGCCGAACTAACAAAAATAGTAAAATAACGATTCAGTTTAAAAGTATAGTTATTATTAAAAAAACAATATGTCATCTTCATAAGTGAGGCTTGACAGGCCACCAAAAATGCATCACATTTACACTGGCAAAGATGAGTCGATCGGTGAAAGTTACAATATAATAGTTTTAATAATAAGAGAGAAAAAAATTAAAAAGATTTTTACATCGAGACCTTAATCTTGAAATATTATAGGAACACTCATAATTTGACACCATTGTCAGTATTAAGCGCGAATAAAAAAAAAATTGGACTAATAAAATTTATCATAATATACACAAGACTTTAATAAATTTTGTTACAAAATAAAAGGATAAAAACAACGTATGCAATGTGTATGCAAACTTGAATTCAAGTAAAGTTTACCTTTAAACAGAAACATGATGATAATAATGTTTCATACGTGCAGTGTCCTTGTATTGTATGTACATGAATACTAAAAAAAATCATAAATCAAATTAATATATTTCTTTTATTTTACACACATTTCTTTCTTATCGTGAATATTTTGTAACACATATATTTGTTTTGTTATAGAACTATTGGATAATAAAAGTGATTTAATTACACAATCCTTCATTTGATAATTTCAATTATAATTTAGGTGTATTTATTCAAGTACCAATCTATTTTCCGGTGCCCCTAAAAGTAGTAGTAGTACATAATAAGTATGTAGTACTATACAGCCATGGCCATATAGTTATAGTATTGTATTAGTAAACATCGTCGTCTTTCAAAAGAAAGTAAGCAAACGAAACTATTTTATAAAAACGGAAAACGGTTATGTCATCTTAGCGAGGTAACGCATTTTAAATACAATTCATCGATGTCGCATTATGAAAACGTTTATACACCACTGACATTCTGAGGCGTATTTTTCAGATCACAGAAGAACAACAAATATAATTTTGGTCTGCTTAAACGCCCCATTTCTATAAAATTACTGTGCTCTTAAAATAAATAGAAATATTGTTAACAAGTGAATAACTTCACTATTAGGTTTAGTATCAAATTATAACTAACATACCTACACATTCGATCATCCTATAAACAAAATTCATCAAATTGGGATAATATCCTAACCTATTATGTCAGTTTGATTTTTCAAACCGGTAAAAATCATTTTAAAACAAATATTCTTAGTAATAGAGTTCTGCTTTCTTCTGTTTTCTGCGTATTTTACATTATTGGTTCTAGTATATTATACGAAACGGTTATAAAAAGAAATTGAAGTTGTTGGTTCAATTACGTTGTAATGTTGTTTACAAACAAATTTAATGGTTTTTAATATAGTGTAACATTAAACCTACCTTCGGTCACCTTTACGCTGACTGCTGCGAAGTTCTTACAGCTATGAAGAAATCAGTAACCTGAGCTACACTCAACAGTAATTCAATCAGAATAATTGAAAACGCGATAAAATAGTGAAAACCGATCAGTTATTATTAAATTAGGGGTAAGACGACCGACCGACAGACTACGAGCAAGAACGACTAACGAACAAAAAGAAGATGTTACACCAAGAGATGGCGTGCAACTAATGGCATTTCTCCCACACTAAAAAATTCAACAGGTAGATCTGGTGTAATTGCGGTGTATGTGAGTGAAGTCAGTCACAGGTAAACGCAACGGCGAAATGGCGGCTATTAAAAACAATAATGTTTGGTATTTCAGTAATGTATAAATTTAAAAGTAATAATAAAAATAAACGAAAAAGTATGCTGCCTTAAATTTTTATGAAAATGCTATAGTTAAAATTATTTTTCATTGACATCATTTAAATATTAAATTACTGGCATCTGTTTACTATCATCTTAAGTATTTATTAAATGAGTTAATAGCCAAATGTGTATAATAATATAAAACTGATAAAATATTTACTATCGTTTGATATTTAATTTAATATATACGTATATATTTTAAAGAAAGCTTTGTGAAAAATATTTTTTTAGAGATCCGATATTCATGATTTTTTTTTAAATAAAATAGTATACATTATATATGGGAAATTATATATTATCTGCTTATTATTAAACATGATATTCGTTTCATTCAAACATCAAAAAAATTTTGTAAATCAATATTTAATTAAATATGTTTTTAGTTAAAAAATAAAAACTTAGAAGATTATCACTGATTTTTGTTTCTAGTTATCGATACTGAGGGGTCCTGTCAAAAGTAAATAATAGGAATAAAACAGATTATATCATCACTATAACTTATTTCTTTATTTTAATTCACATATGAAAATGTACATATTTTACCTTATGAATACTTTAATATAGATGATTATGTCTAATATTTGAAATGTTTTTTTCAAACACTATGTGTTATGTAGAGAGCATAAACATTATGATTTCACGGTTGTAAAAAAAGCTGCCTAATAAATTAACTTAATCGAACTTTTTCAACTTACTTGTGATTGGTTTTTTGTGATTTTTATCGACCATGAGTCTAAAACTTTTAAGCAATACATTGTTATGAAACCAATCAAAATTGTCACTGGTTAATACGAAAATGATAACTTATAAACGAAAGTATTATCAGATCATTTTTACTATCATTATTGATAAATTACAGATATTTTATATTTTTAATATATTTTTAACAAAAACAATATTACCGTCCCGTCCATAGTGTAATAGGAAGGACAATAAACTGTTATTGGTATCTGCAATATTAAAGAAAGGACGTAAATCTCATATGATTTACTTTTTATAAAAATCCATATTTTTTTCAACCGTTACAAATTACTTTTTGATAGATAGTATTCGGCTTATTTTATTTTATTTGAGTAAAGACTGGAGTATTTTTTACAATGACAAATTGGTTGCTAATCTTATATTATAATTTATAAAAATCATTATAATCTTGTACAATCCGGAAAAAGTACAGGCAGGTGATATTAGCTGATTTTTATTTATATTCTACAATGATCGACTTATTTTAATCAATTTAAGGCACATAGTTTATGAAATCTATATTGTTCTTATCAAAGACTTACAACCATACGTATTGCAAGATTAATATCCTCGTGGTTCATACCATATGGTGGGGCTTAAATGTTTCTTAAAACCATTATTTAATTTATCAAAGAAGACTTGTACAAAAGAAATAGTCCACTTCATCATCAACAAATCTTAACAACTTTCATGTGTTACTTTATGATAAATATGCGATAATCCCACAAGCGACTGGTTCACCGGAGCTTCCGTTCAAAGCGCTTTCTTCGGTTCCTGCTCGTCCCAAATCATCTTCCGATGACGTGATGACTAACGACCTTCCGATAACACTTCTTGGGCCCAGTAGAGATACGAGATGATCCACCACTCTAATTCTAGCGACGCCATCCTCTCCAGCTTTCACATTTCCCAAATCTCCTAGATGACGAAGTGAGTCTCTTGGCCCTCCGTGACGGTGCTGAAATATTAACCGAGCAACGATTTTATTTTTAAAACTCAATAAAATTATTTTATCTCGACTATCGCTTTCGTTAGGCGTCACTTTTAGAATGCATGTGTTGGACAAGTGGTATTAAATGCTTTTAGAATTGTGGAATATAATATATTTAATACAAACAGCATTATACTACACGATATTGTACTCATTTGAACACGAGCTACGAATACTTCGAGAGATGCCTACGCTCTGGAAGGCTGCCATACATTATATTATCATCATTATCACCTTATATTTAGTGGAGCTACGAAACGCCGGGATGACTTAGGAAAAGGCCTTATGATTATTTTAGCATATTGATTAAATTTCATTGCTAAAAAATGCAAACTGTTTTATAAATCTGTATAGTGAGTAATAGATCTGTATGTGTTATTTCTTACCCAGATTTAGCTAAAAGCTTAAACACACTATTTTTATATATACATTTTCGATGGCTTCTTTGTTGTTTACGTGACAATGAAAATAATAAGATACAGTGACACTCTTATGCGGTATTACTCGTGGGAAAATCACTGCGTATATTATACAAATCAATAAAATTAATTACTTACTCTTCAAGTTAGTCATTCGTGACGAGTTATTTCCTGGCGTGTTAATACGGAGTCACGTTGGATGGTTATCATTTACTTCAAACCTGTTTAATTCTTAAATATTGTTTGCAATTTACAGTAGCAATCTCCGGTGAAAACTATCCAATAACTTATTCTTATTAGCAAGACATATTATGTGT
Source organism: Rhyacophila evoluta (assembly GCA_022683975.1). Taxonomy (NCBI): domain Eukaryota; kingdom Metazoa; phylum Arthropoda; class Insecta; order Trichoptera; family Rhyacophilidae; genus Rhyacophila; species Rhyacophila evoluta. Next base: position 80 of record JAGVSQ010000474.1, on the reverse strand, counting down.
TTGTACTACTCAGTATATTCACACATGAACACGTTAGGGTGCGTCCAGGTTGAGCAATGAATAAGCGAACGAAGGCTTAT
>JAGVSQ010000473.1:0-39128 GCA_022683975.1 Rhyacophila evoluta | reverse complement strand
ACCAGACCTGCTTATTTTTTAAGCCGACCGGTCGCCGGCGTCCCGGAAGGCCGCTGAATACTATTTATAGAATGTATTCGGCGGAGTTGCGGGATGCGGGTATGACCTGGGAGGACGCAAGAATAATGGCGGGCGACAGAGATTCTTGGAGGCGGCACGTGGTGTTCATATGGTCCACTTAGGGAGCGAACATGGAAGAAGAAGACAAATTTAGATTCGGCTATAACTTTAGGCTGGTAAATGCACTGTTAGACCTCCGGAAATCCTCAATCCTGCGTATTTTGTTTTCTTCTGACAGATGAGATTTCGATGTCCTGGAAGATCGTCGGATACTATTTACAAGATATATTCGACGGTCTTAAAGGATCTGGCATGGCCTGGATAGGTACAAAGCGATTAGTAGGTGGGGAAAAACTCTAAAGGCGACATGTGGTGGTCATATACTCCACGTAATCGGATATGGTTAAGAAATATATTTAATACTAATAAAATGCAGGTCAGAGCACGTTTATTAAGATTAAATTGTTACTTCTTCGAAAGTGCCTTGTATCCTTTTCTGTCAATTGTTAATACATATTTCAATCATACGCCCCTAACAATTATCTTTGACCCTTTATGAAAAATTCACTCGTTTAAATTTCACCGAAAATCCGTAAAAATCTGTATTTTTTTCAGTGAAACTTCCAAACCATTCCAATCCTAAATTAGCCTAAACTAATGTAAGTATATCTTAACCTTTTTTTTTTGCTGTCCGAAGAATTGTTGACTGAAGGTTATCCATGAACTTCCAAGCGAAGTCTCTCTCAAAACAACGTAACCTAGACTAAGCTAACGTAATATTTTTTTTTCGAATAATGTTCGCTCTCAACGTGGAGCATACGGATATACAGTGTGAAAATATCCACTCCGAAAGAGGAGTATATGGATATCCGCAATGTGAAGACGTCTTGACAGATTATCTTTCACGAGAATTGTTCGTCAGATAATTACTTAACTCAATAAACATCCAATCCTGCGTTTTCGGATTTATAAATCCGACAGATGGGGATCGAACCCGAAATAATTATATCCTAACCTAATCTAATTCGGGTATTTTTAAGTAGGTGTTATTGTCCAAAAGATTATTGACGAAGGGTTAATATCCGCGGACTCTTTTATCTGTTTACCAAAATATCCTGTATATAGCTGTTGTCTTAATATAGAATTCCTAGTTGAATATAAGAAGTAAAATTTTGTATCAACAAACACAGCCCACGCCCGTTCCCATTTAATCATAAATACGCTCTAGATCACTCAACTGTTTTGATCTTTTAACACAGATAAATAGATAAATAATCTTGATATGATTTTCATGTGATGTTATTAAAACGACAATTAGTCAACCAACGCACCTAAAGCCGATTAAATTATAAATCATTTTTTATTACAAAAAATGGACAGATTTCATTTATGATTGATTGAACTTCTGACATATTGAATTTAACGATAATTTATTAACAGACTGCCTATTAAAAAGCGTTTTCCTTTTAAAATATATGTATATCCATGTATAAATTTCCATGGAATGATACATACATAACACCCATTAAACAAAGAGGCCATTTTCTTTAAGTACTACTAAAATAGAGTAGTTACGAAATGTTGAAGCCTTCAAGTAAATCTAAGTGATAAAATCTCTTAAGAAGAAAGAGCCTTTTAGTAAGTATATACATGTACATTAACTGTCTTTAAAATGTACGTACACTCCTATATGTGTTTTATTGTATTACTCAATTAATTGGTATAAAACCACGAGTTGAAATGAAAAAAACATATATAAATGTATATAATATATATCTTTATATAATATATATCTATATAACATTTAATATCGTTTTGTACTAATTTTATTATTAAAAATCATTTCATTAAATTGTTAAGTGCGTTCGCTTCGAAATTGAAGGTAACAAGTTCAAATCTTGTAGTTACATAAAAAATTTAAACTGCAAAACTCAGTAAAGAAAAGGTTGAACGATTAGCTGGCAAATGTCTTGCGTGAAAACAAAGAACACTGTTGAAATACATAATTTATGTAGGTTAATCAGTTTTGTCAATACTTATTGCAGTTATGATATCATGAAATCATCATTTAGACAAAATAATTCTGTAGTCGTGATGATTGTATCACAATTTAACTAACTATCTATCGATGTAAATTATTAATTTGATATGATCACTTGACCGACGTGAAATGAAGTTGTATTAAATAAATACTAATTCTGTTAATAATATTTTACTATTCCAACAGTATAAATACATCACTCAGCCATTCTATATTAAAATGCATATTCATAATTCTTTGTCAATGTAAACAATAATAAATTGTAAACATATATGAAATAATACATTCAATTTTATTGTGTTGCTATTATGGGCATTATAATTTATTGTAGTAAAACGGTCATTTCTCATTGTCAAAAGAATTTGAATATAAAAAAAAATCACTTTGAATTTGTGTATACAAATGAAAACATATAATTTGTTTAAGTATACCAGTAATAAGAATCGAATGAGACCAATAAATTTATACAATCCATCAAAATTCACTCCCACTCAGAATAAATAGACCTACATGTATAGCCTGACGACGGCAAAAGGTAAAACCTATATTACAAATAATGGCGTATATGAAAGATTAAATAAAGCACACGAAAGTCATAATTCATCACTTTACGAGAAGCTCGTTTATTTTGAAAGCTTTTCCAAAATATCCGTGAAAAGTTCACGCCATTTATTGAAAATATTGCATATCCATCATAGTTCTCCGTATGCAAGCACATGGATTTAACACATATACATTTTTATGCCGTCGTGAATATTTTACTTTATCTATACTTTATATTGTTCCATAAAAAATATCGAAATTTATGAAAGAATCACTTTGAAATACAGTTAGCAAACCGAAGGCAATGTTCTTTTGGTATATTCAACATCGTAAATATTGTATATTATAGCCGCTGTTAAGTTTGTTACACTATACACATTTGAAGTCTCTGGAGGGTGAACCAAATTATTATAAGAAAATAAATATGATTAGAAAGATATCAAAAACACGGGCAAATTTTCTAATATATGATTGTTGTATACTGTTTATTAGTGGTATTCCAGAGAATTTCCGGGATTCTAATGTTTTTGTTGGTTTTTCGTTACCAGAAAAGGAAACCAATAATTTCCCAGAAAAGGATATAAAAATCTGCTGCATATGGGCACTCCGAAATTTAAGTCTCTTACAAATAGATGTAATTTAATATAAACGGCAATGCGTCTCAACAAAAGATAAAGCTGACTTATTATGATATTCATTTGAGTGCATATATATACCTCATTTTTTTTATAATAGTCACGAAAATTTATTTTTTCTGAGCCATTAATTGGTAATATTAGTACATTAATATATTGTATACCATGTTCGCTCCCGAAGTGGAGCATATGGATCTACACAGTGCGAAGATATTCACTCCGAAAGTGAAGTAGATAGATCATTCAGAATGGGCATTCAGTCCTGCATTTTTTAATATTTAAAAATTCGACAGATGGGGAATTGAACCCGCATTCCTCCGATTGCTAGGCGCGCACACTACCAACAACGCTACCGGGGAGACAGTACATCCATGCAGAACAAAATAATATTTATCGAAAAATACTACTGCATTGTCACTGAGCGCCTAGACTCGAGGACTCAAGAGCGCAGGGCTGGTTAAAATGTCTTTGACAGGTGGTAAAATAACATACACATTTTTACTAATGGTAATAATTTAACTGCACGTTTTCAATCGTGAATTAAATTTTTATTTTTTGTTCTAAAACATTTGAACAATTTGATCTTCTAATTATATATTTAATTGCTCGTTTATATATATTCAATACTATTTTTTTCTTATATACCAGAACTACAATAATGATGTTTTATATACATATCTTTTTTTATTTCACACACGCTAATGTCGTTGCGCCGTCATGTCATGTGCGGTTTTGTTGACACGTCTTGTTGCTGCGCAATTTCGAATATAATCTCACCTCAAGCCTATCTTTCGTTTTTTAGTTCAGTTCAAACGGCAAACGATATATATAAGTAATTCCATGTAAAAAAATTTACATGAATATAAAAAAATAAATGATATTATTTTTAGATTTATTTTTATCCAAATATATTATATCCGAAGTAAAAAAATAATGTTAAGTATACGTGTCGAAAACAAATTAAGAGTTTACTGCAGATAATCATGTGAAAAACAGGGATAAATATTTTTATGTAGAAAATTGTCCCCAAGACAAAAATAAAAGGAATGAAATGAAAATAGTATGTCGAAATATGACATAACATCAATCCAATAACGGTTCGTGGAAATGGCCCGTAAATATTTTATTACGCTAAAAGTTCGGTGGACCGTCACATTTATATTTTCTTTTTTTGGTTCAAAACTAAATTTAGAGGCTTTCTTTCACTCATATTGGCACAAAATATACAATATACACGCACATACTTATACATGTTATGCCTAACCCATTCATCTATCCACCAGCTACATAAATCCGTTAATTTTTTAGGCATGTATTAAAATAAAATGTATCGTGAAGTTTCAGGATTAATGGCATTTCCTTACTTATATAGGAGATTATAATTTTAAAAATATTTCATTATTTGTTTATTTAAAAAAATCTTCTTCCTTCAACTCTTCATTCTTTTTCGTACTGAAACAGAAGCCGTTCATTTTTTAATAAGAAAAAAGTATCCTGTGTCGAAACGCTTATGAAATCAATTTTTACATTAGATCGCATATTTTTTGGAATTTTAAAATCTCTAATTGACAACAAGTATGCATAATCGCAAGTAATTTAATGGTAGTCAGCTTAGTTTTGGTAGGATATAAATTTATAGTATAATAACAAACGCAATAATGGTGTTCGATAGCAGGAAAGTATTTATCTGGTGTTTTGTCCCGTATTATTCAGTACAAAATAATCTTCCGAAAAATAGCCGGTTTATTAGATTAATATAAGAGTTGATCTATTTCTTATATAACACATAAATCAGACAAATACCTAAACTTAGATTCAAATTCCAATCTTGATCACTGTAGGAATCCTTTTCGCGTGAAATATAAACATCATAAATTATAACTGTTTTGTGTCTCACTTTATGACACTTTACTCGGAAATCAATCACAAGTATTGGAAATAACACCACATTTTCATAAATGAACTCGATATAAAAATAGCTAGATGACTGTATCATTATTATTTACTATCGCGTGATTATGAATAAACCGAAATTGACATTGATATTAGCAAAAACACAACATAACGAACGGACTTTATCAACTAATACCGAAAAAAAACGTGCACAAAATAACCATAAAAACAGCGAGCTTTTTTTACAATAATCTCTCTGGCAGTGGAACATATGGTTTTTCACAGTAATGTTATAAATTCACCCCAGAAATATGGTATAATATATTTATCTCCACGGTGTAAAAAATTGGCAGATAGTTTTTCATATTAATTAGTTATCAGCTCGAAACATTGGAAATCTCTGCATCTTTAATTTTATTTAAATCCAGCAGATGTTATATTCGAATTCGAAATATCCGGCACGAAACTTACATATCATCCATTAATTAGAGAGACAATTGCACAATCTCGGATATCACCGTTTAGGTTTGTATATGTCTAACCATGAAACAATCAGCAGCATTTTTAATAGATTTAAAGACACAAAAATATTATTATCAATTCTTTTATTACTGCTTTTTGATAGTGAGACGTACTGGCTAAATTAATTGTGATATTATGTCACCGGAAAATAAATATTATTTGCCGTTAAACTTAGGAGTTGTAAAAATAATTAGCGAACTGTTTAAACGTCAAAATAGATTTAAGTTATACAGTACCAGACATGAATTTATAATTTAATATATTAATTGAATATTAATTGCTCCAAAACTGATTTGAGCGTCTATTGCAGTGATTACAAAAGTGTGTGCCGCGGCATCGTCACCGGGGCGAAATATAACAAAGCTTGATAATTCATTATACTCTCATATATAATGAAGTCTTTGCAGTAGTATTCATACTTTTACTTAGGATAGGGCACCGTGGAAAAATCTTAATTGAAAAAAGGCCCCGAGACTTTTTGGTATTTCTGGTAACCTTCAAATTGATTAAACATATATTTAAAAAAATAAATGCAACAAAAAATAGTATACAACACTAGCCGTTTACACATTTAAACAGATATATTTTGAAAGAAGTACATATGGATTAATTATAAGAAAAAAAATTAACAAAATTGTATGCATAATATATCGACTCTGTTTCGGAAAAAGGCATCAACACTCATAAAACAATAATGCCGTGAATGCAGTTTGATTCTTTATTTTTGCATGCAAATTTGTTAGATCTTTTTTTTTTAAATCTAAAGCTGAATTTCGAAAGTCATTCAGTATTTGCGGATTTATTCCTTTTGACGAAACGTTTTTTTGAAAATTTAATTTAGTTTGTTATGTTATGATTTTAAAAACTAAATCATTTTTATTAAAACTGAGGGTCAATGCCTCCATATAATAATATCCACTCTAAAAATGGAGTATATGGACTTCAGTAATCTAAAAAATTCTTAAGAATCATAATGGATTATTTTATCAAGAATCGGTCGTCAGCCAATTACACAGTCTACCGGAAATTCATTCTTTCTTTCTAAAAAATCTGTGCGTTTTTGGAACGGCATACTTGCATCTCACGCAGCTGAGAGGCAATCATGGCTGCTCGAAAAGTGGAGTATATGGATACGAAGTAAAAATATCTCATAAAAATGCTAGCCTTGTATATTTGATTTTTGTTGGTACCAAAGCGGAGGTACTTACGGAAATATAGGCCTCCAAGACCAGGTTGAAACCACTACCACCAGTCTTGTAGTGCGCACACTTACTAAGCGGGCAAAAAATTACAGTTTGTATAATGTTTTTCTAATGTTAATTTATATATATTATATCCCCATGTGTAAGTTGACAGGGAAAAGCTTCTTGAGTCAGATCGACTGTCGGTCTGGTCCATCGTAACGACTTGGTTTCTACGAAAGATAATTTTTAACAAAAATACGAAATTTCACGGTGAGCGAGCTCTCTTCTCGGCAATTGAGTTAGTAATAGGAATCACGCACACCCTAGTGAATTTTCTCAAATGACACTTCTGGAACATTTAAAAGCGCTTCATGTTCGTTACGCCACGGTATACACGCTATAATGTCTGTGAATACATGGCAGCTGGTGGAAGGGAGAGCGAGTTTATATAATGAAAAAATGAATTCAATAAAAATAAAGTAAATTTTGAATAACATCACTGTGGGTATATTTTTAGACATCAACATAATGTTAAGGCAAAAATGAAAATAAAGAATGATTAAAGAATGTTGTTTTAATTCGAAAGAAGTACGACATTTATGCATTTTGTTTTCTTGTATATAAATACAACAGAAGAGAGGAGAGAGACTCAATAAAGATGGGTAGAATGTCACGGTTGATATAACATCTGGAGCATAACAGTTCTGAGCGCCGACAAAACAATCATAATAAAAAATAACACTCAGTGACTTGCTAATAATTCATTTCAACATAATATATGGAGTGACACTTTTATATTCTTAAAACTGCAATTAAATAATTTGAAATAAAACAACAAAGTAAGTCGACCGCCGTGGTCCAGTTGATGGCGTTGGGGCGATAAAACTATTATTAGGTTCAACTAATATCACATATTCAAAATAATTCGAAAATAATCGATGTATGGATAGACCTCGTGTATGGACGTTATCAATTTTTTCATTCCACATTACACGTGTAAAAGTTGAGAATAGTTGATGAATGGTTGACAATCAATACTCGTGGAAAATCACTGTCAATGCAAAGAATGTGTAGCAGATATTTTGAAAAGTAACACAACTGTAGATAACATATTTTTGTAACTTATTAGATCTATGGTTTTTGTATTTCGGCCTTTACAACTGCGTCTAATCTTGTCCTGTATAATATAGTATATATACTAAAAATCTACATATTTATATATGTATATCAACTATATATATATAAATGCGTACACTTCCGCAACTGAAAACAATGGTTTCAATTCCATAGATGCGGAAAAATCGATACCCAATAAGTTGAGCGATTGCTCACCGACCAGTAATCGTGAAAAATACAATCTTTCAGGACACGGTTCCATATAATAAAAGACGTGTCAAATAAAATATACAACATAAAAATATACCTGATAACTATTGCACTGCTATTTAAATGGTTACAATAATCTTAACACGAACAGTCTTTTGAGAATTTTTAGAGAAAAATAGATCTAGAAATTAGAATAATAATCTTTTAAAGATATTTTATATCATATTTCACAAAAAATATAAATGTGAAATTTTTAGACGCTTATCGGATTTTAACATAGTTTTTCACGATTGGAATCATTTCATGAGATTGGTGGACTCTATTTTGAAGAATCATTCACAATATTTGTTGAAAGAGAATTAAAAAATATATTTATTTTATAACAAAAATAAATGTTTTCTTAAAGAAAATATATAAATAATCTGGAGGGACCTGTATTTTTCGAAATAAAGAAAAACCTACAACATTTTTTAATCAATTTTACCTTCACGTTCTGCTTATCTTTTAGAAACAAAGAGAATCATTGAAATTGATTTCCAAAAGAAAAATATACAAAAAGAGTTTATATGTGTTTGCTTTTAATACGTTTAATATTTGCAATATAAGAAAATAATTTCCTCCGAAAAGAAAATACCTCAGAACTTATTTGGAAAAGCAATTTTCCTTCATTTATTATTCAGTTGTAAATAAGTAATGTGTTGGTACAGTAAATAACAACTATATAGTCCAATATAGATATTATACAGCCTTATAAGGAGAGTTACAAGTTACCTTTATTATTCTTGTACTATCAAATATGATTATTATATTTAAAAAAAAAATTCAATATATTTACAAATAATTACTTTTATTCCGAACACAATACAAATGTGTAGTACTTGGACCATTCCTTGGAATGAATATCCCCTGGTTAAATAATGCAGCTTCAGTTTTTCAGTAATGTATGACAACCTGGCGCAGCCACATATTGCGGGGGCCTTTAACGAGTCTTAACCTGACCTGCCTATTCTTCAAGCGAACGGATTTCGGTGGCGCAAGGCCGCTAAAGACTATACAGAATGTATTCGTTGGAGCTATAGGAAGCAGGCATGCCTTCGGAGAACGCAGAAATACTGGCGGGCGATAAGACCTCTTGCTGTTTATGTGATGTTCATTGCTCAACTTGGGGAGTGGATATGGTAGAAGAAGTTAAAAAAAATCTCCGAGAAATTAGTTAGAATTAGATTCAATGTGTTTAAAAATGAAATTCTAAAATATGTTTAAATACTTATAATAATGTATGTTTAACAAAATATTTTTATTTGGAATTGATTTTTTCATTGGTTCATTGATTCATTCAGTCATTCATTCCGTCCTTACAACCGGTCCTAATCAGGCGTATATCGGAGTTGATATCGAGAAACGATTAACTTATCTTACGGGAATCAATTATAATAAAATAAGACTTACATTGCCAAGTAATCAAGTGTGGTGACTTGTATCTATTAATCATTAATATTATAATCACGTCACCATATGGCGCCTCTTAGACTCTCTGTTATCCGTCAATCGCGTAGCATTCTTTTAGATATATGGGGATCATGCCACCATCTCGTAACTCCACCGTATATATCATATGAATAGAACCAACCCGATGGCCTTCCAGAACACCGAAATCCCAACGATCAGAATAAATTAGAAATAAGATTAAGGCTCTCCTAGCGAGTGATTACCTGAGTTTTATGAAAAATTTAAAGATTGTTTTGGACAGGTGATTTTTGATTTCTAAACGACGTTTTGGTAGATTTTAAAAGAATGACATATGAAATTCATTTTTGGCAGAATTAGACTAAAAAAATTAAGCGAAGTAGTTGTATAAGAATTACGGGTTACATTTTTGTGTGAGAATGTCGAAATAATCATAATTACTGAAGTAAAAAACAGAATAACAGAACATAGACAAACATATCTTTTGATGGTCATTAATTTTCATATCAGAATTTCCAGGAAATGAAAACGTTCAGCTAATTTTGTTTAAGTGTTTTAACGTGATTAATGCAATATAGGTAATAATGAAACGGTCTTGGGAAAAGTTTGTAAGTCAATCTTATAGTAGGCCGTCAATAATGAAATTTTTGTGCCTCTTCCTATTTTCACTTTATACAGTTTCATATCTTTTGCCTAATAATTCCGAAATGTTACGAAACTTGATAATTACAAAGGACAAACTCATAATAAACTGGTACATGGATGTACAACCCAAGCCGGCCCGGTTTTTGGGGAAATTCGTAGGATTTCAACCAAAATTAATAGCCTGGCTTTTAAACTTTCTTGAGCGCGATCTCTTATTTTTTAGCGTTTTTATTTCCGAAAGTGTCTCAAACGAGATTACATTAATCTTGAAACATAAGAGCATTATTTTTTTCAGGATAAAAAGCCAACTTTTTTTCAGGAATCGGCGAGATTTAAAGGGGAAGTATCTAAGATATTTCAGTATCCAAATTTATTATATACATTTTCGACTGTAAAGATTTAAAAAAAATACATATTTTTATTTTTAATTAAGCCATTTCACTGGAAGTATGCTTATAATTATCTTGTATTGAAAATAAAAACTTGACATGCTACATAGGACATACATATATACGACGAACTCATGCACACTCCCAGTTATTAGTAAACATTATAGTAACAGGTCAATTATTCACTAGACAAAAGCCCCCGAACAATAATCTTCTGTTGCAAAACCCTTTCCAAGTGAAAAATCCTTTGCATATTAAGTTAGATTATGTAAGGCTATGTAAATTTATTTCTTCGGTTTTTAAGTATTTTGTTACATAGGGAGAATGATGTCCGAGGAGTTATTTACAGAACGGTATCATCCGGTATTATTTTTTACAAGGAGTTTTCTAGAACTAATAGCTATTTAAAAAAAAAATATCAGCCTTTACTGTGAGAGAAACGGGGTGCTACTAAGACACTAGAATGTGGATATTTAAAGCAAACAAGTCTTCTTATAATTATTCTGCCACGGGCGCAACAAAGTTCCAAAAATGTGTGAATAAGATTAAATTAACACATTTTATTGAGGATTGTTTTTTTGATATTGAAAATAAATAAATGAATATTTTCATCATATTCCTTATCGATCCGAAACACGTGTCAAACATCAAAGTCAATGCCCGTACGGGTATTTTCACAGAAATAGCCTCTTAAATATAAAGTTTCCAAACGATAAATGTATAATAATACATTCATAAGTACCCATTCACTGTTGGACGCCGTGTAAATAAAATTTATTCACTATATACCAATAAAGCTACAATAGCATTGCTCTCTTTTGTCTGTGATCAAAAGTTTAGTTCGTATTTTAAATTAAAAGCTCCAAAACGCCGCGGTGGTGTTCTCTTTACGAAAGTTTCATGGCAATAAACGAAATCTTCAAAAGACCGTTTGAATTTCAAAACGGTACCCCCTTGGTTCACACCTTTCACTTCTTACTGGTTTCATTCTAATACTGGCACAAAATTCTTTGCTGCCCACAAAATGAAACCTTGAAGACTTTTACGCTATTAACACCAACTGTCAGTATTGTACTGTGGTAGTTACAACAGTAAATTGTGAGACGCCAACTCGACGTTATAACGTAATATTTTGTGTGTTTCAATGTTTTATAGCAGGGCTGGTCAACAAGTCGATCGCAGACTATAATATGACGTTTAAAAACATTCACAATCAGCAATTAATATACTGTAAACATTTGGCTTCTCCTTTTAGATCCACAAATTTATGTGAATCAGTATTTTTATATATTGTATAGCAAATAACATTTGTGGTATTTTACTTGAAGTTCGTATGTTATGTTCATAGTGCATTTACAATATTTGATATTTCAATGTCCTGCTATTGTGATTTTTTTGTTTCCCATCAGTAAAATATCACAAATGCCTGATTATATTCTAGTAAATACATATTGACGCAGTTCCAATCTTGTATGTTAATTGAGAAACATCTTTGAGTACTTTCATATCATGGCATTTCTATCATTGCCTAGAGATATAAACAATGGTCGAGTTTAACAAGTAATCAAAGTCTGGATTTTTCAACGTTAACATTATCCAAATATTCACTTGACTTTCTTGAATTGTTTGAACCACGAAACTGAAATTTTTCCAAGTTTTGCTACATCAGGTATAATTTCATAATGTGTAACAATGTTATAAATATAGGTTAATAGATATTAAAATAATCTATGATTATCGGTTCCCCAAAAGAATATGGATTACAATAAATCAAGTACAGTCCTAAACATGTTGGTAACCTCTGCCGTACACTATACTATACATAAAGGTATAAACATATAGAATATTTTTTTATCATTTTATGTATACATTTTCGTGTAAATCCATTTCAGAATATAAAGCTCTTAACTTTGTCGTATGCATACTAACGAAATATACGAGTAAATACACACTGGCAAGAAAAATTGTGAGTCCTACAGTAAGATTCAAAACATTTACCATGGAATTTTTATATAATATATTGGAAAAGGTTTTAGATTTTTTGTTAATATACACAAATATATAGCTCGTTACATATATACAGCACAAACATGAATACAAATGAACCATGGTGGCAAAATCGGTTTACATAATATTTAATGGACTTTAAATGGTTTGTTTTTATCTTCGATCAGTTCACAGTAACAATAGTTTTCTTCTGTATTTGGCTATTAATTATAAGCGACCCTGTTTTAAAACCATTCAAAGCGTTGGCGCACGTGGACTATAAACAAAATAAAATTGAAAAACTCCGACAGTATCATTAAAAAAAAGTTACGGTCCTAAAATCTCTTTATAAATAAATACTCGCGACGAATACTTTACGTTTCATTTTCAAAAGAAAAGTTCCCTTCTTCACAAAGGACCTCGCAGCTTTTATTTACGAGTGTATCGCCTTGCCTACTAATTTCTTTGAAACCACGTAAATATCGGGCGAGGACATGGTGTATTATACTGACTGATTCAATCATAGGGCTACGAAGACCGGTTCAGACTCGGCTAGTATTTTAGTCGAGTAAAGAATAATTTATTACACAAATGTGTGTGGACAGACAACCCCGCCACATCTTATTTAATACTTAACAAACAGCGAGACATTTCTGAGCATGTTTTATTTAGGGTGTGTATCGATTACGCGCGACTGCGCGAGGCATGTTCGACCGCGAAAAACTCATTTATTTGCCTCGCGAGCTAATTTTTCTACGGCTTTTGATACAGTGCTGTTGATGATCCAGCTACAAATACCGAGATCGAACAGACGTGGAAATTTCACGTGCACGAAGAGCTTCCGCTTTCATTTTGATGCATTATATTATCCACAAGAAACCGCTTTTCATTAACAATTTTGTCGTTTTGCCGCGCGAGCCAATTGAAATCACTAAACACCTGTCACTTTGCCGCGCACCTAAAAATTGAGAGCGATCGAATCACCCGTGTCATGTTCGAGCGCGACAACGTTCGATTTGGCTCGCGCGGCGACTCGGTATCCATTAAGCGAGGCTGCCATGCGACCCAACGCTCGATGGATGCCGCGCATAATCGTAACATAGCTTAAGTCATGTCAATTGGCTGTTTATAATGAAGCTATTAACACATTTAATTTTAGATGGCTACGGGCTATTCTGTAAATCTTGACACGTTACTCACTAATTTATTGTGTTCGAACACTTTTATTTCACTACAATATTACATAGTGAGTAAACCACCAAATCCAGCTCAAAGAAATCCAAGATTTATGGAATCAATGTGTATATAATCTGTAATTGACTGAACGGAAAGCCGACATTGAGGATATCAAGGAATCGATATGACCAGTAGGATATTTACCCGCTAGACTACTCTAGAGCACGTTATCTGCATTTTCAAAAGCCAATTTAGCTTCAGTAGATATCTCACAATAGATAACACCAGCGCAATATCTACTATCTCTGGCAAATTTCAAGTATCGTACACGCAAGCTTTCGATAAACTACGAAATTATCTAGGGCGTACTCGAGGTTATATGGTAAAATGGAGATTTCCAATGCCCTAAACTGCATACGCGGCGAATTGTAAGACATTGAACTTTATCATGCATGGAATGATTCAATATAACTTCAATGAGACGCTGTTACTTTTGGAGACTTATTATTACGTTTTTCGATACAATAACTACCATAGGTACTAACCAAAACCTTATAAACAGTTTAGCGCTTGGACGTAAGTAATTGGACTATTTTTTCAGAAAATATCAAACTGACAACCTATTAATTTCAAAATGTTGCAGAAAATATTGGACTAGAAAAAATCAAATCTTGCAATAAACCGTTATGGTGTTTGATATGCACCAATTTCGGAACAGACTAGACTAAAATAGTTTATTCCTTGGCATGTGTTATTTCCTTGTTATCATTATTTATATATAATCGCTCCATATCAATATCAAAGTTTCGGCAACAAAGCGGTTAACACGCCAAAAAAAATTAAAACATCATAGGTATCGGTACTGACATTGTAAAATGTGTGCGTTTTTCGAGTCATAAAAAACATCAGTAAGACGTAAATATTTTTTTATACCACGACATCTATAAAAATGTTAACCGCCAGCAGCACCTGGTAGAATTTGTCGCCTTGTTGCATCTGTTTTACAGTTTTACGGTGATGCCACTTTTTTACAGTTAATATTGTCAAATTTCTATTCGGCTACTTTTGTGAGAACAAACAAATTGTGTATCGTTTTAAATTTATCAAAATATGATACTTTTATGTAGGGAATATACCAATAGTTATTTAATAATATATTACATGAATACTTTATTTGAATCAATCGATGCCACTTTAGAACGTCTTATTCGACATTCCGGTCGTCAGTATAAATAAAACAAAAACTGAATATATTTACTCGTAACTGAAAATACACAAAACTAAATACATATAATTAAAAATCAAATCTTCATTCCGGAACTGGGGCATACAGATCACAGTGTAAAGACATATTATACATTGACAGATATTTTAAGAAAATTGATTGCCAGTCAACCGTTCAACCCATTAGTACCCGGTCATGCATCTTTTTTAAACCATTAAATTATATATATATTTATTTTTAATTATCGTGCTGTGGGATTTTAGCCAATTTATTCAACTTTAATTTTACTATCGCACACAGAATACACAAAATTCTCAAAAAAAAAACCTAAAGCCACCCGCACGCGCCAGCCGACTCCATTCAGTAACATACACATTCACAAAGTTTTTGTTGCTACTAAACATTTTACACAAATGGTGTTGGCTGGTTTGCAGATTAATCGTTGTAATAATGCAATGAAAATTTGGTTGTATAACAAAGTTATTTTTTTGCCCACGAAATATTGTATATCGACTGGTATGTATACATTGACAGAGTAAGGTTGTATGTGTTGTATTACATTTCGTTAAAAACATTTACTTGGACCATTTTGCAAACTAATCCCAAAATATATGTCAGATTACGATACTAAATACTGCTGATCTGCCGTCAATACTAATAAAAAAGCAAACGATATATCGTCGTCAAATTGCAGGAGCACGTAACTTGATTTTTTAATTTGAATTACTTTATAAAGTAAAGATGTATTTTTTACAATCTCTCGTATCATTAGCACGGTTTTGTATCCACACATACATTTATAAAACGTGTATAAATTTTTTGTTTGTATAAAAACGTGTCAATGATGTTACGTGTTCCTGAAATAGTGTCGACTATATGTCTTATCGTGGTTATGACCAATATGCTCCACATTCTGAGCGTATATAAGACTAATAAAAATATTTAACGATGTTTCACATTATAAAAAAAATAGATTCAGTCATAAATTTTCATTAACACTTTAATTAATTTAAAATGTAAAATTTCGCGTGGAATACGATTAACATGCAAAAATGTAAATGTAATTTTTATATATACAACAATAAACAAGTTGTTTATGCATTATTTGGTCAACCTTGATTTTTCAGTGACTTTCTGTGTCAATCATATGAAACACCGATATTAAATTGCATACATTATAACATAAAATACGCTAATCATCATTTATGATCGTATCCATCAGTGCTCCGCAACCGCTGTGCTGCAGCACACTAGTGTGCTGCGAGACATGCTGTGTGTGCCGTGGCGAATTTCCCCGATATCAGAAAAACATGAGATGTGCAGCTGCATTTTATTCTTTTTTTTCTTGTCGTGTGCCACGAAATTCTGGAAGAAACGTCAAGTATACCGTGAAAAAATAAAGGTTACGGAGTACTGCATTATATCACAATGCAACAGTCTCCAACATTGGTCTTGTTACAGTGAGAAAGAGTATCAATCGATAATGAAGCTACTTTGCAGGTACATAATATAAATAAAAATATGGCGAATAATACAATGTACACTTACATTATAATAACTAAGTGTCAATTAATTACACATTCTACATTATATGTTAAATTATATATATCGTGAAAAACATTGACAGTCTTTCGTATAATCGATATTGATTTGAGATTTTTATTGAAGTGAAAAACCTTTATATTCCAACGGCATCGAATGATGGATCGCTATTATTATTTTAATTCCCATGAACTTCAATATAACGGACTAATACGGGTGAGAAGGTATTCGTTAAAGCCGAAAGTCCGTTATATAAAAGTAGGTTTTCCGAATGCATTTTTTTAAAGAATATAAACGGCAAAATACAAAGCCAGTGAAAATTTAAACAAAGATTCTGCTGCTATCATATTATCAACTCTTCAAAATTACTGAAATGTTAGATATTTTAAAAAAAATTGATTATCTGACCAATAGTATATAATTATGTTATTAGTTCGTAAAGTTGCTTCTTAACACCGATAAATTTGTTTTTAGGCATGTTATTTCTTCCTCTTTCTCACTTCCATTCTAATTGTCCAATTTCATAACGATACGCAGGATCACCTTCATCTACTTCTAACCACTCTAGAATATTCTCTTCGGCTACTTCTTACCCAGTACTATTCTGTATTCTCATACAGAAAGCAGGAGCATCTAACCATTTTCTAACGTTTGCACTTTCATTTCTTTGGCTTGGAAATAGCAATACATATATATAACAATATTATAAAGTGTTTGTTTTTCCATATTTTGGAGTTCAAAATTAATTTGTAATATCCCCACATATATACAATAATAAAATATTGGATAGTTTCACAATATGGATTACATAGTGATAAAATATAGGGTGCGTTGTATGCTCCAGGCTGATGAAAAAGTTTCTCGCAAAATTTTGTTCGCAGCACAAGCTGTGTGTGATATGGCACCGTCCTGTTGGAACCACGTGTGCTGAATTGAATACCTATTGATCCAACTCCGGCAGAAGGAAGTTTACCAACATGTCATTATAGCGATCACTAGCCCACTCTTTGGAGAAATGTGGCTCAATGATGCCGTCGGCTATAATGACAAACCATATAATCATTCTACGAGAGTGTAATGATTGTTTGTGTATCAATTGAGGATTTTTAGTGCCCCAACAGAGGCTATTCTGTTTATTGATAAAGTCGAATTGTGCCTCGTTGCTTTAATACTTTAATATGACAATGACACCTAATTATAAATATAAACCCAGAAGAAGTAATCGCTGTTTTTTTTTCTAACCGCATACTACCAATATCCAAAAATTATATTGGTAGTATGCGTATTTTTAAACATATTTTTAATAAATGTACCCATAGATTTTTTTATTTATAAACAAAGACTATACTAAATTTAACCAATCCCAAGACTTTATGGGCCAAGAATGATATAATATTAATAGAAATCTTAGCATAAAACGATCAAAATATTAATTAACAAAAGAATAAAGGATTTAATAACTTTTAAAGTACATAGTATGTTTTTCAATAATCTAGTTATCAGAAAATATTTAGTTTATGCTATGTAAGTATTTAAATTTCATATTACAGTCTTAACAATAAAATAAAAGTCATACTGAATGTTAATTCGTTTCTTTAAAATGTCAATCGCATTTTTCTCTTGTTTATTACTTTGTGGCTTTGACGTCTTCTGCTTAGCTATATCCAAACATGAACTAACTGACAGATTATAGCAAAAAAATGAAGGCCAAATAAAATCGATCTGGAACATAAAATGTGCCCTGTAGTAAAATCATTTTGCAGTTTTAAGTCGTTATTTGTTATTTTAATTCCTTTCAGTATTCTAGCGAGAAAAAATGAAATTGGCGTCTAAATTAAATTAGTGACAAACTCGACAGATTATTTAGATTCGCGTAGGCTTCAGTGGACATACAGCCTTGAAAAGCTCCGCGGTAGTTAAAATCGATTACGGGTCGTAATTATTATTTTCGCTTCAAAACTTTAAACTTTGTTTTCTCGTTGTAAGTATTTTTAGATTAATCATTTTCAATTTAAATAAAGATATGATATTAGCGAGTATTTCGACGTGAATTACCATAGTTTGGATGAAATATAGTAAATTTATTTGTACATATAAAATACCAATTTATTGTTGAATTTAACTTTATAGTTTTGAGGAAATTGAAAATAATTTCGAAACATATGTACTCTAAAGATAAGATAGACGTGTGCGCTTCTGAATCATTCGACGCCAGATATTGTAGGTTAGAAGACAGGTGTATAAAAATACAAATTAAATTCCCAAAGGGTTGAGTAATTGGCGACAACATCCATTCCAAATACGAAAATCAATCTGCTTTTTGTAAGCTTTTATTACATTGTGGAAATACAAAATATTTACGTACGCATGGCATTTTTTTTAACTTCTTATGTTTTGAATATGCACATCATTTATATAGAATGGAGCTACGAGTATATTTAAAAAATATATGTTTTGTTTAACATATTTTTTTATTTGAAACAACGAATTAATACCATATAAAACTATTATGTTGTCACTATGATGAGTACATATTTTGAGAAAATAAGTTTCTATTTTAAATTGAAAATTAGTTCGTGCTTTCACCTAGACCCTTTATTTAACTTTATCCTTTACTGCATATTTTTTTCCGCAAAATCTCCAAATTTCTCAACATAGCATCATTTATTTCTCTAAATAATCAAATTATGTCAACAAAGATAAGATAAATCAGTATCTTAAGCATTAATTAAAAATAATTCTAGACATAAATTTTACACAGATGACACTTGCTGAATTGAATTAAATTTCAAATGTTCCAAATGTCACATGTATGCAATAGTATGCAGTAAAGGATTTCAACTGAAAAATTATATAAAATATTTACATTTAAAAATAATTTATAGATTTAATTGATATTATTTATTTTTTCGTGTTATTGAATACTATATATATGTATATAAATAAATGGGTAAACAGTTACTTTAGCTTATGTTGATTATAATATCGAATATCTGCACAGAATACACTAGCAAGCGAATACGTTCAACGTCATATATCGATAGGATATTAATATTGAATTACAATTTCTATTATAAAGTGAATTTCTACGAATTAAATTCTAACTTAATTTACAACAATCATCAATATCTTGTTACTCTCAAGTCATACATATTGATTTTGAATGATTGGTTTGCAGATTAGGCATAACATTATGCCGTGCTCAAATAAGATGTTTTTGTATAGATAATATATTAACCTATGAAGCATTAAACTGTTAACTGAATTTACAGAATACATATTTAGTACTAGGGGGTGAAGTGGGTGTAAATTAATATACCTCATCCCCATTAAGCTATAATACTTCAAAGGTGGTAAGCGAATTACTAGCAACGAATCTTCTAGTAAACAACATTATAAATTTTAATTAAATACGAAAAGTAGGAAGTATACTATTCTATTCGGTTATTTGCACTGAGTTTTTTAAATTGTGTTAACAAATCAATTTTTATTTCATTTCTGACGTAGCAAATGTTTTGCAATAAATGTATTTCTATGGAAATATTACAATATATAATATGTTAGCAATCGAAAATCCGGTTCGCAAAAGAAAAAGCGACAAGGCATACGCGAATTCGTCACCGTAACAGGTTTTGACACTTTTTTATGAGGTTAAAGGTTTGTGTGTCACAAGAATTTTTGCCAAATTCAACTCAGAACCAGCCCGCCATATATCTTTTACAGCGGACTTTATGACCATAGATAAATTCAACTGAACAGAAGAACGTTACAAGTTACAAGACGTCTAAAAAAACAAACATCCTTGTTTACCTGTGATCTTCAAGTCAGTAAAATAAAATGAAAGACCATTACGTGGCTCGCTTTTCTCTCCACCACCCGCTACGACACCACAATCGTTATAAGAGTGCATGCCGTGGCATAACGAATGTGAGGGGCTCATCAAAGTACCGGAAATGTTCCAGGAGCAGTATCACAAAACCTTAGTTGGCGTGCATTAGAATGTTGTGCGCAATTCCTATTCCAACTATCTAAGCCCTATTAATTAACATGGAGCCTTGTTGAGAAAAACCTTTATCACTTGCCGTAAGATTTCACAGTTTTTTAAAAAAAATTAAAGATTGAAAATTATCCCTCGTAGAAACCAAGTCGCAATGGTCGACCGCTCCGACAAATGGTGCTACCGATTATGAAAGCTCTTATTTTTTAACCGACACCATTAAGTGACTATTATCTCCGAAGCTATAATTTTCGATGAGAAGTATTGCTCGCTCACAAGGCACTCAATCTATACAGATGTTAAGGAAATTTAAACATCTAAAACATACTTTACATATATTATATACTATAGATACAGATAGACCTTGAATAATACGGATATTACATTTTTAAAATCGACGCGTTATATAAATGGCGTCATGGTTGACCCACCTAAACGCAGACAGCGAACGTTCAGCCGTTCAGCATTCAAGACAAGTTCTTTGTAGTTTAGGAATTTCGTCAAAACTACGCACACAGCAGGCAATCAGACAGTTAAATGCTATCAATAGCCAAATATAATCATTTGGCGACCTTTAAATGCATTTTCTTTTAACTTGGGGGCCGTATATCTACAAAAGCAAAAGGTTGTAATCCTCAGCTTATTCAAAATTGCTTATTTTCAAGAATCACAACGTATACAAGTTAATACAGGTTATCGAAAGGACGTTAAAACTGAACGTGCTGAATTATAATGTAAATTTAGCTTTTAAGTTTAAAAAACAAGGGCCTATGAAATTTGAAAACAGGATAAAGGACTTCCAACACGTCAGTTTTATTGGGTTTTCTTAAATATATATGATTACTTCATACACTTTAAGGTTGTATCAATTTTATATTTTTAGTTTTATCCAAAAACATTTTTTGCGCGTCCTGTTTTGTGCGGGTTACGTACTTTTACATTTCGATATGAGTTATCAGGGAAGAAACACAAAGAACGTAAAATTGATATAACATTAGATAATATATATTTTTCAGTCTATAAACGCAAAGACGATTAATTTCAAACACCCATAGATTAGATAATAGCTTTTGCGAAATTAGTACTACATTTATCTGTTACCATAGTAACCAAATTTGTCTGTTATCTGATAAACAATATCAATTTAAAAATTAAACTATGATACTTGATTACGTCCCTGTTAATAACACGTGCTGGTGAGATTTATTTTATAATACATTATGGCATAACAGTTCTGGACAGTTATCCTCATAATAAAGTACGTTAATAAAATGTATAGGTTACGTCCTTATGCCTTTCTAAAGTGCATACGATACAATACGTGCTATGCTATAATAAATACTTCGTACTTCGTAGCCGAATAAAAAAAAACTTACGTCAGTATGTCAACATGCTTTATATGCGATATAATATATTATGTATATATGTGCCGATTGCTGACACAATAAGATAAATTTAATAACATTTCGAATTTAATCAAAGCAAATAGCGTCACGGTTCAGATGAGATTGTTTCGGAACAAAGTTATCGAAACGTTCGTTTACAGAAACTTTATTTTGCAATGTTTTCTTGGAAGTATATATAAATACCATTCTCACTTTCTAAGTGATTTAAGACAAGGTCTCTTATAACTGTCATTTTTTTACGCCGAACACAATGTTAGCTTATTACAAATATGATTGACCAACTCCGCAGCCCATAATTAGGTAGTATCGATAATTATTTACTAGTTTTATTTTAATAACAAAAACATTTAAGTGGTTTTACACAAATCCCAATTTTTAAAATTACACAAATATGAAAGTATTTAAAAATAAAACTGCTTTACTACATTTCAATGGTAAAAACAATTTTTTTGTAGAAATCTTGGAAATATTATTATATCCCGAGAAAGCGTGTGACAATACTTATAATGATCGTTATTTATATAAATGATAATTTTTGATTTATATAGACAAATGCTAAGTTACTTACTTAGAACATAGGAGAGTTACCGTTTATGTCTTAGCACACTATTATTACTATTTAAGTATATCCGATCCAAAAGGCAAGAATATGAATCAACAGAAAATGAAGATGTCTGCTTCAGAAATGGACATTATGCATCGTCGTAATGTAACTACATACGATAATTAACTATCAGAAAATCGCTCATCTCACCGGCAATCTAATGTTATTTCTCAAATTATAAAACTCCTTAAACAGTTACAGGATTTTATTTCGTCAATGGTGTCTTCTCAATTATTTCACCATTATCAAGATTTACAATTCAAAAAATGTTGAGTACAAAAATGGTCTAATATGCGAATACCGTAAGTGTAACGGTGATATGAATTGTAAGTAATTGAGACATCCAGAAGCATATACATATTAAGAATACTATACTGATTATCAGAAACTTAGGAAAACTAAATAAATCGACTAGTCGATTAACCAACAACAATTAAATAATTAAATTAATATTTGTTTCATTTCATTTAAAATTTAAATTTCAAAAACATTACAATATCATTCCAGTATATGTATACACATATCCCTCGATTTACGCGGTAGATTTCCAATAAAAAGCGCGTAAATTGAAACCGCGTAAATCAAGACATCGAGTTCATACAAAAGTTTACGATGAATGAATGAATAAGATGAAACAAAATCTTGAGCGAAACACCTGCACTCCACAACAACACTTGACGCAATGCACGCGCAATGGAGGGGGCTTCAGACTTCTGGTCCTAGAAGTGGGAGTAATCTGATGCAACATACGCGTTTGTATGACACGTGCCACAAAATATGAATGTTTTTTTTTTAATGCATTTTTTTCTGACCGCGTAAAAGTAAAATCGCGTAAAGTGGGTACCGCGTAAATTGAGGGATGAGTGCATATCCAGTGAAACTGACACATCATTGATTATATTATTTATACCTAACAGACAAATCATCTAGTCCTAGTCATAACCAAAATACTTTTCATAAGAATATTTATCTTAAAAAATCAAACATCTCTTGGTTCGTTCTTAGTCTTTTAATCAGATTTAAAATTAAAATATATTTACAATAATAATTTTAGATAGATTTAGAGCAAAATAGTAGAACTTCAGCATGGGGCGCGTACTGCAAGATTAATTATTATTAGCATACTATTTTTTGATAAAAAATAATAAACAAATCAATCTGCCAACTTCCTTCTTTGTGCGTGTTCGTGTTAGTTTTCATGGTGAGTACATACTGCCATAAGCAGTTACGTTTATTTGCATGTGCGTACTGTTTCATTTTGTATGTCGTTGAATACAAATTCGGCTTAGAACCGAGATGGCGAACCATTTTTAAAACTGTAATCAAATTTCGAAATATTAACTCTTTTCTCAGTGAAAGTATTATGCACTTAATATGGACTAAAAAGTATAACCGTGTCTTTGTATTACTCATTTTACTGCATATTTTCCGAAATTAAAGGTCATACAGATTAAGCTAGTAGACTAGTACAGTAGAAGCCATTAGCACATTCCTACGTTTTGTCATAAAAAATGCCTAAAAATGCTCGATACCCCACAGCGGTTCCGTATCGTTACCGTGGCAAATTGAAACAAAGCTGTTTATTATTCTACTTTCTTATAACCGTACATGTGTCCAGACACTTTAATGGCTTTTTTTTTTAAAGTATGTGATTTGAGCAGACATCACTTATTATCGAAACCAAGGCAATAGTCAAAGCTTGTCGAATAATATAGTTAAATCAGCTAGTACTAGTAGTGGTCAGCTCCTACCAAATACCAAATAAGGGGCGGAATTTTTTTTATATTTTTACGAAAAAATATCGTTTTGTTGGAACGAAGACATGACTTTAAATTTTGTGTTAGAATATTTAGGCCTTGATTGTCTTTCGAATCTTATGCCCAAAATCCAGACAGTATCAGTACATTGAAATTGTTATTTTACTTTTGTTCAGAAAATTAAAACAACCCTCAATTTCGCAAGGTATTCTTTGGAATCTTCTACTTCTCATTATTTTACAAAAACATTGGTAGTCTTTCAGTCCATCTCTTCTGCTGATCCGTTTTCTTATCCATATTCGCTTTACTTTTTTTTGCGAATTCCTTCCTACAGTTTTTCTAATTTAGCCACAACAAGTGAAGCCATTAACTTATTTATTTGTACATGATAAGTTATGCTACTCTTTATTCATATCGAAGTCACTTTTTTTACTAAAACATTTAGCGAAAATAGTTTTTTGGGTGAAGAGGTAACTTTAAAATATGCATGGATAATTTAAGCCATATGCAATGTAGCCATAAAATCGTTACGAAATTAATTTAGCGATGTACGGTTGCCATTCATTTGTATGGATTTTTTTATAAAAAAACTTATTTACATGTTAATGTTGTATACTGTACTAGGCTACTAATCAAAGTCGGAATGAGGCTTTAGCTACAATTATAGAATTCCCCAGTGCAATGCAGTGAACCATTTTTTTTGTCTTTATTATGGTAACACAAAATTCTACACATATATATGTGAAGTGAATAGCCAAACCATACATTTAAATAATAAAACGACACCTCAATAAACATCATGCACTCCGTAATTCCAAAACAGTAACCCTAAAACTTTTCAGTCATGGCTCACTGCTTAGGGGAGAAATTCGACATCGAACATTAGTAGACTGAATAAATGTCGACAAGTTTTTGACTATTATGTACATAGTTTTTGTGATAATATCGAGAAATACTCTTATTGGTCGTTTTTCATATTTGCATACAACTTTTTCATTAAACGTAATGCTCAATAAATCAATATATATATATATATATATCCATGGAAACACTTTTCGCTAGGATTTTCGAATCTTTAAACGCATTATTACACCAAAAGCGATAGCATCAATTTAATTTTTCGCAGAATATAATTTGAAAGTCTACCTACAGTAGTACTTCACGAATTATTATTGTATTTGGAGGAACGTCAACTCTTAACTTTTTCTTTTTTATTCTTCATTGTATTGACACTAATTGTATGAAGGCTTGTACTTATAAATTTAAGAATTTGATACACTTTAATTCGCCTGTACAAATGAAATGGTGGTCTTTACTAAAAATTTTGAGGAACCGTAAATGCATTTCGGCACGGGGGCGATAGAATGAAGAAATTTGAGAAGCACTATTCTATAAAGTATAAAACGTATTTTTTTTGTGAGCACACCTGAATACGTTTGCTATCGCTGGTTTAGTTCGTCAATTAAATACTTTAAAATAACGACACACCGTTTGTAAGCAAAGCTCTAAGTTTAAGGCGTTTTGTGAAGATTATTGTTATTACTTCAGAAATAGAAAAAAGTTAATGTTGTGCTTGCACGATAGTTGCAAGTAACCCAAAAATATAACAGTAAAGGCATATTCAGCGAGCACAAGACACGTATTTTTAAATGACTATAATTACATCTGTGTGTCAGTAGCGTAATGACACGTCGCACACAAATAACGAACGTCCGTAAGTCATACGGAAGTGTAATGATAAAACTTTTACTTAAAAATATAATAAGGTAACCCATACGATCGACATTTAACACTGTATTTCGATCAAAAAACATTTTCTGGCAAATTAGTAGGCTCGGTCAATCCCAGCGATCGCCATCCTACCTACTGGTTGTTTTATGTAACATAGCAAGTATGAACATTACAAAATATAGGAAATAGAGATGCACAATTCAGCTGCCTTTGATGAATTACATGCAACGTATTTCATTTTTGTAGATCACAGGAATATTTTTTTTTCAGGTGCGTATGCGATACGAGGAAATGCGTTACGGCAACATCATAGTACGCATATCACGTACGTTCGTCTCTAGATAGGGCGGTTTTAATACAGAAAAACAATATTTTGTATTATTATAACAAATAGTATAATAAAACAACACAACTCTACTACTTAGTAGTTAAGGGGGTTACGGAATCGATTCCTACACCTGTCGGATTTTTTTAAATCCGAAAATGCAGCACAGGATACTCTTTGCGTAAAGCAATTGTCTGCCAGCCATTTTTTTTTAAATAACATAATTGTCTTCACATTTTGTAGATTTTATATAACGCACTTTCGGAGCGAATATAGTAAAAAAACAATAAAAGCATTTTGACGACGTTTTAACAATAATTTCATGAGACCACTGACTTATAAATTCACATATTTGTTACATGATCGATAACAGGGTAGTGTGTACTTCGAAACGAATAACAATACTGTTTATTGTCACACAAGATAGTGACGACATTCGAGTAATGCGCAATAATGCGAGAAATGGTGAATATTGCAGCCTTGCCTTAGCGGCGAAATTCATTTTTGTTTAGTACCAGTTTTAAAATTTGTTCACTTTCTGAAAAGGATGCATTTTTCTCACCTACCCCTGTGAGTAAATTGACAACAACATCAGAAAGATACAGTTGAATTTTGGCGATGTTTTTTTTTTTCATTTTCCCAGGTAATGTCTCAGTTTTCTGGCATTTTTGGGTATTACCGGTGAAGCTTGTATACCCATGATGATATGAAACAGCTAAGGGTGCGTCCAGGTTGAGTAATGAATAAGCGAACGAAGGTTTATTTTGTACTGTTTTAAGCCTTCGTTCGCTTGTTTTTGGCCCAGCCTGGACGCGGCCTAAGAAGTGTAATACAGTAAATGTAAATGGCTTATTATTTTAGCTAAAATTTGGCGAGCAATTTCGAGCCGTAGTGACAAGGTGCCATTATTAAATACACCTTTATATTGGTCGATTTGGAATAAATTGAAATTGTTCGTAACACTCATAGAATACGTTTGTTTTGAAAGCAACACCGATTTTGAAATTGATTTTTTTACTATTTTACATGCAACATGGATATTATATACAAAACAATCTTGTTCCAAATGCTTTTCTTTAAATTTTGGCATTCATAACTCATTTTCGTCAAGTAGTGGAATAAATTAAGTTCGGAAATAGCCCTCTCATATACAAATGATGCTATTGTACTTGTATAAGTAACAGTTGTTTTTTTTTCTGAGAATTTTTTTAATTTAAAATTAGTAGAGGAAAAACAAGTGTGTCTCTGAAAGATATTGACTTCGCCAGATGATGTCTTTGAACTACAGAGTTTTACACAGGTCAAACTCCAAGTTTAAAAATAAATTGTTATTTTCAAGGTGATCGGTCTATGTGCAGTTTTATTTGTCCCCAACACGTGATACCTAAATTAGACGATCATATTTTTCATTTAACTGAACACAACAAGGCAATGTATTTTTCCACTGTGCTAACTCGGGGGTCGGCAAACTTTTGATTTCGCGCTTTTTTTTGCTCGGAGAATATTTGGGAGGAAGTGAAAAAACTTTAAGACGTCAGACCTAAAAGAAACGAGAGAACAGAATATTTTCGGGAGGTAGTGCAAAATTTTCTAGGCGAGAGACCTAAAAAACGAGAGAACATATTTTTTTCGGGAGGAAGTGAACAAATCTTTAGGCGCAAGACCTAAGAAAAAACAAAAATCAGAATTTTCTCTCACTCACGGAATAATTCTAAAACGTTGTTCAACTCATATTTGGCTCAAGAGTTTGCCGACCGCTGTGCTAACTAATTGAAATAAATCATACATACGTGCGAGTATGTATGCAATTCATAAACGTTTACAGCGTGTTGCTAGATCGTGTGAAGTTTCTTTGGGTTATTTTCTCATGGTAAGTTTCGGGTGTCAACATGGAAAATACACAACAAAAGGATCCTCAAATGACCTATCTATAATCACACCAAGTCTTCATACTATACGTCATACTTTTTAAATCTCGTTAATTATTGTGAATTCATTGCCTCGGTAACCGATTGGATACCTATATCGCTTCGGAGCCGAGTATCGCGGGTTAAAATCTAGCACCTATATATGGATTTTAAAAGTATGAAACTGAAGACTTATGGTGATTAATTGAGTACGTAGTACATTGTAAAGTAATTATAAATAACAATTGTGAAGAAAAATCTAAATATTTTGGAGATAATATATATAAATTATATCTCCCTGATATTATGCACGCCTAGCAATGTGGGGAATACGGGCTTGATTTTCCATCTGTGTCGGATTTTAAAAATCCAAAAATGCAGGGCCGGATGCGCATTCGGTTGAGCAATTCTCGTGAAAAATAATCAGCCAAGACGTCTTCACATTACGAAGATCCATATACTCCACTTTCGGAGTGATTATCTTCACACTGTGTAGATCCATATGCTCCACTTTGGAAGCGAACATGATACAATATATATATTATACCCACATTCGTAAGAGGTATCGCAAAAAAATACATCTTCCAGGATTGCAAAAGCACGACAATCAATTTTAACTAATTATCATAACGCATGGCTGTACTAAAGTATTGCTACAAAAATTATTTCCGTCAATTGCGTGTATTCACAAAGTCTACTTAACTTTTGAAATTTCAATATTAGTTATCAATAATATTGTAGGAAGCGTGTTATATGACAATCCTAACATTACAATAATTTCAAAAGAAATATTGAGTATAAAATGGTTGACAGTGATAGTCTTCATAATAATAAACATAATGTATACATAAAAAACAACGTATTAACTAAATTAACTTATTTTATTATATCAACAAACATTGTCATCTGTCGGGAATACATATTTCACCAAAAAATCTGGTTGACAATGTGCTATAGTTTTATATATGTATATAGATAATAAATCGGGGGTAGCACAACTTTTAAAGCGAGAATTCATTTGTTTTTGGGTAATTCAGAATTTTCAGCTATACGTCAAAAGTAAAACTAGAAATCGTATCTGGCAACATTGCGCTAATCCAGCGTTCACAATTGCCAAGGCAGGTGTTTTTTTTCTTGAACGCTAGTCGCATAACAACAGGTTTGTGTATAGCCATAAAGAGTCGCCCAAACTTTCATTCGATTTTGCCAATAATTATCACGACATAATCACGATTGAATTTTAGATAACATTTACATATAACATAAATGTTTTTATACTAATGTCTGAAAAAATATTTTTATTGCATACGCGTAAACATTGTGTTATATAATAATTCAGGTTTGATTCCCACATCTGTCGAATTGTATTGTAGTGTCGATAATATTGACACTTCTCATTGAAATATTTTATGTTTCGGAAAAAGTTTGAAAAACATCTTACTTTTTAAAATACACACCAATATTGTTGAAAATTGACAGAGCACTTTTTGTTTCTGGTGTGATAAATATAAACTAAGACCACTCCAGTGTATTGCGTGTTTTGTGAACAAAATCAGGATCCAGTTGCACGAGCAGTTGTTTTCATGTCCGCAATGTCAAATTATTAGCTATTGGAATTAGTGTCACGTGCCTTTGCAGAATGTTTTATTAGCTAAGTTGATTAATCTGTATCGAAAAAAACCATATTTACGAAACCGCACCACGAGCAACACGCGGTAGATTTCGCAATAATGTATACTTTCAAAGAAAATAGGCAATGTGGACAAAAACGTGGAAATTAAATCGTGTTTTTTTTCTTACAAACAGTAAAATACATTTGCATTTGCATTATAAACAGTAAAATACAATTGCAGCTTAGAAATATAATACGTAAATGTTTCATATAAACAATGCACAAGAAACCGGCATGTTAAACAAAACGTTTCTCGTAGTTTTCCGCTTTAGACTGTTGAATATTCTTTTGCAATATCCACGTTTTGTACGGAGCATATGGCTGCCACGTTTCGCTTCCAGGAATCTCTGTCACCCGCAAACTGTTGTACATCCTCCAAGGTCTTGACTGCATCTTTCAGTACCGCTAAGTACGTCATATGGATAATACCCGCCGAAAAAATAGGCAAACAGGGCCCAGGCTCTCTGGAGACATCCGAAGTACGTTCTCCAGCCTATTACAGTGCGGCTGCATGATTTTTAAGGCGACAGGGGGTACCGACGTAGTCATCTGTTTGCAAATCTCAGTATGTGGTGAGTCTTTGTAAGGTGTCATGATTTCTTACTGTATAGCAGCACCGACAGCATACATGCGCCAAACAACTTGCATTTTGGTACGGATCGAGTACCGCCGCGCCATTCAGACAGCCCGTTTTGAGTTAAATGTGGCTCCAGCTATCGCAAGGCGGATAGCAAGCTCTTTATGCATGCTGCCGTCTCCTGGGATATGAACCCCAAGGTATTTGAAACTATCGACCCTCTCGATGACCTGTCCCTCACTTTTCAACGTCCAGTCCGAGTCATGGCAGGAGCGGTTGCACGCCACATTGGTCTTTTTGGTATTTATTTTTTAATTTTTGAATATATAATAATTGAATCATAAAAATAAGTAAACTCCCACATGAATAACAACACCAGTTCCATGGAAAAAACCAACCTCTACAAGTATTTTTCTGAATCATGGTGGTTTCATGAATGATATGTATTTACTGAATATCCAATATTCCCAGTCGAATTTATAAACTAATGTCGTACAGGTCGTAGACTAAATTTTGAAGATAATGGCAAAATACATTATAATGTATGACAGCGATATATCATTTACAAGAATTTGATCATCTTCAAATGATAGATACGATAAACGATAAAAATTATTTGTTTAACAATGAAGTTGTTCACCAATCGTTCAACACATTTGAGATCGACGTGCTGCTCGTCAAAATGCTATTTTTTAAAACTCTTGTCTTTCCTTAAATTGAATAATGAATATTAACAAAAAACTTAAAAATATATATTTTTCCTCGGTAAGTGTTCCCAGTAAGATATATCCGGTTCTGTAATAGCATCTTAAATTGATTCTATAAAAGACAGAAGAATCAGAAAACACAGCATATTTCGCAAAATGATTATAACGAAATTCAACGAAATAACTTGTAAAAAATACTCCGGCAGTAATATTACATTAAACACTCAACGATATATTATATTTTAGGTACATGTTTATAAATATTAGATAAGAGATAGAGTGGCGATATAACAATATATTATACAATAGAACAGTTTTACGTGGCCCTCACATAGGTCATTTCAAGGGCAAAGGCGAACATACAACTAGAACAGTGTTTTCCTCAAATTATGTATACGAATTTGTAAAATGATCTAGAGTGACGTTCAAGAAATGATTTACAGATACAATTAACGAGATTTATCAACACATCTGTGAAATAGAAGAAATATTTTATCAGAAATATATGTTTATCATTAAGCTACTCTCATGGCACAATTCTCACATTTCACAACATCTTATGGTATTGATAAAAATTTTAATAAGACACGGCAAGTCCAAATCCATCTCCATATAATGTTGTACGTGGATCACTTTGCATAAATTTAAAAATGCTTTATTCATTACAGCATGAAATTTTTGTAAATTTGAACATGGGCGATAAAAAAAAAAGTTTGATTTAAGCAGAATAGCATATATCTCACTAAGATTTTTAGACATAATTGTATATTTAATACAATATATTTATTGATATTTGGAATATATTGGATATGTGATATTTGAGTATTTGAAGAAATTAACATTCGTCATTATAATTTTAATCCAGAAAAAACTATTAATTCTCAATAATACTAACAAGAAAAATATATTAATGATTAAATTAACAATTATTCCGAATTTAAAATGCTTTGACATTCAGATAAAAATAATGTCGCATGTGTTTTTTTTTCTGGCGGCATTTGAAATAGAATATCATTAGTATTAGCAACACATATATATATTTATGTATATATTTTGTAATATTTGCAAGAATTATGTTTCATATTTTCCATTGTATTACCTACGATATTTTATTTATTATCATTGCGTGTTATGTGTGGGGATGCATTAAGTATACGTTTTAATTAGTACTTCTACGAGTCAGTTGTCAGATAGGTAAGTAAGTTCCCATTGTCAAACCTTCAATCTCTGGCATTGTATGCATGCACGATCGCAGTAGCGTAACATGAACAACTAAATAAAAGCTTTTAATCACACAAACGTCATAACGTCCAAACCAATATAATATTATATCACAAAATAGATATAACTTGATAGAAATTATGTCATAATTAATTGTCTACTAATACCGTTGAATTTATTAAAACCAATATATACACTAATAACGGCAATAATGAGCGAAACTTCACAATAGTTTAAATATCTAAAATGACGTTTAGCTCAGTGAAGGAATAAATACTTTTAAAAATTGTTGGATCCCATCTTTGCTACATATGAATGAGACTGAACATCTACCTGGTGTATTGCGATTTTGGTTGAAACGTCTATATTTAACACGTTATAAATAATAGCAGAAATTTTTCGTTTTATAATAGTGATTTATTTAAGTCGTTGTTTTTATAAATTTTAATTCTTAAGCTATGCTTGTGAATATTCTTATTTTGACTTTATTTCATACCGCATTATAGAAAAAAACTTTTCGTGTTGATTCAACCCACTGTATTACATGTTTTATTTTTGTATGATATTTGCATTGTATCCACTTATGAATTTTAACACATTTACAAAATTAAATATTCGCTCATAATTTCAAATATAAGATAATTTAGTTAGATAAATATCATGTATTAATTTTTACAAAGGTTATCTTTGGACGGACATGAGTAGAACTATGTGAACTTACTGCATAAAAATACATTGCAGTCGCATGTATTAATATGCTTAGTATTCAATCCTGTCAAAATATTTTAGCGATAACCCTGAATGTCAGAACGCCAATATAAACCTCAATTGCAATCAAGATGTTATTTTTGTTTCAAGAAACAAATAATACTCTGACAACAAAGTTGAACCAACCTTGAAATATTGAAATAAAATACAATTATCTACCATGGATATTTTGCAACAATTTTTTTTAATAATAAAAACGCAGAATCTCTTAAAATAAGCATTTTTAATTTGTTTTTAAATAAATGTAAGCATATGGATATCGACAGCGTTGAAATATCTTAAGATGCTATTTCACGAGAATAGGTTGTTAGCAATTCGTTCAACACATCAGAATCTAAATATATGTTTAAAACAATCACTGCATCACGATTCAAATTCATCTATAAATACACAAATTTTTATATATCACGATGTGAATGCATTTAATTGGCGAATAAACGATGTCAAAACGGATATCGCTACGTTACACTGAAAGTGTAGGTTGGGCATAATACGAGACAACCATAAAAATAAACCAATACATTAGAATTTAGAGAGAAAATGCAATATATCAGATATTACAATCGTGAGATAGATTGTATAATATATTTCAATAGACAAAAGGTTAAAAAAAACCTTGCAAAATTGACGGAAGTCTAAGAGGGTTTAAAGATATAAACACAGGCCGTTCCTAGTGATGACTGCTACCGATTAAGACATAATGATGATATGATTTTAATTAAGGTCACATGATGATTGCCCCGCGTCGACGACGTCACTGCATCTTGCGACTGTGACGTCATCACTAGTTGGCACCAATAACTAACAATAGCCTTTAGCAATTTGCATCTACGAATTATTACAGAATGGCGAATGGAAAAATGCCGCATACAAATCTACTCAATTTTATATCATCACGTATACTTGTTTATCCATTACAATATGTGCTGGTGCACAGGACGTATTGGAATAAATAGTTGAAAATGCTTCATAATTAGAACAAAAAGATGGAGAATTATAAGATTTAACTTATTTAAAAAAGAAATATGTGCTAGAGAAGTAATTTGTGACGTGACGTCAATACCATAAAATAAAGTCCATTTTTTGAAATTCAATTTTCGAATACTGCAATATAGAAATAATAAAACAGTTCATACCGTCACTATAAAAAAGAAGAAAGCTGTATTTAACTAAACATTGCCTATAATAGGTTAAAAGAAAAAAATCTTAAATGGAGCAAATCAAAACACCGGACGAAGAAATAAATGCCTACTGAGTTTCTCAAAGTATTTGCAGCAGATGAATAGGTAATTCCAACATCGCGGCATAATTTTGATGAACCATGGAGTACTTCGGTTTTTAATATACTTTCTCTATCTTACATAGAACATTCGACACATAGTTTCTAGAAACAGAATAATATTCTTCTTAATCTTTGACAAATGAAAACAGCGCCATGTGAAGGCATTCGTTGAAAAAATACTATTTTCTTTAAAAAATAGTTTCAAATTTTTCATACAAAATAAATCAAGCAAAAAATCGTTGTATGAAGCAATCTTAAGACCTAGACCTCATGTTTTAAGACTCTGGCACACTGAACGCGATCTGTCGCGGTGGGCAGCCTTCTAACTCTATACTACATCCCACCTCATGCAGGCAACCAATCGCATCACAGCTGACTCGCTGCTATTGGTCGCTCCCTTGATATTTTTGGGCGAAAAGCCAACTCGTGGTTCTTTTTTTTAATTGAACAAAATTTTCGCCTATTCCTTATAATGAAATGTCCTAGTCCTAAGTCGAATTCAGCTACAGTGTGATGTAATCTATATTAACAAACAAAGATTAACTCCTCCATATAAGGCAACATAAAAAAATAACAATTAGTTTTATTGATAGTGATACTTAGATCACTAAATATAGGTCGTATTTTTGTTATAAAGATTATGATCGGAATATTGTTTCATATAAAGTAATACATATTACACTTAATTGAAACAACTCAATTCACTGAAATAAAAAGTTTTCAATGCAGCAATAAACTAGTTAACATACATATGCACAGCAAACAATCACCTGATTGCATTGCGAAAAAAATGCAGTCGAACGTGTATTGTGTTATTATTTGATGCACACTTATTAAATCTGAACTAGTATCTGACGTGACGTGTTAGGCGACAGTTATGATAATCTTTCGCCTATTTTCACAAGAGAGCTCACGAGTGTGAACTTTTTTTAATGAGACAGCGATATCGTTTCCTCATTACAGCTTCTATGATGTATATAACGCACTAATGTGCGTTGTAATATTATGCTATGACATGCGAGTTTAGCACATCTAGGTCACTCTAAGAGACGAAAATATTTATCTTAAATACCCAGTTTTGAAAGTGTTAGACTAGGTCATATGAATTAACAATGAAGTAAGTTAGGGTACTCATAATACTTCGAATAGTCAATAGGGCAAATAGTGTATTAGCAAAATTTTGATCAGGAATTTTACGCTTGTGACCATTTTATCAATTGATTTTTTTTATTTCTGACACTCACAGTCAGCATAAGAATATTGTTAAATATTTTTTTAAATCATTAGTGATGTACCAATAACGGGTTTTTAGAATTTGCATAATGTTATGTTACACCGTTTCTTTGGGGGTCTAAATAATCTAATATACGACTACAACGGCGTTTGTTACTTTGATGAGAAGGGGCAGCTCGATGCCATAATTGAACAATACATATGATACCGGGTTGTAGGGTATTGAAACGTTGCGTATAGACTAGGGGTCTCCAAATTACGGCCCGCGAAAACCATCAATGCGGCCCACGTTAGCGTGTGTACTCGTATGTATATAAACTACAGCATATTGGTATGGTGAACTAGCTAGGTTTTGGCCATTAGGACTTAATGGAGGAGTCAGTGTACCATTAGGCTAAAAGATTTGGATACCCCTGATCTAGACAAGTAGCGCTCTGAAAATTGAAATATTTCTACTTTCATCATTCATTTACAATTTAATCACTTCATTTCTTACACATCATCCCGAGAAACTTTGCAACCAAAGGGTTGAAAGAAAAACAGAACCAATAAAGGGAATAAATTTACTACAGTAACAATAGTGGAGAACCCCATATTTATGCGAATGAACAATCATACGTTCAGTTAAGTTTAGTTAAGAATAATCATAAGTTGACGAGCAAGATTGTATAAACACAGATAAACCTGTTTTGACTATTTAAGATAAAAATAAATATTTATAATATTTCCAATATAGCAGAAATTTATTTTGATATGAAACTAGAATAAATTTTAAATGATTCGATAGCGACTTTAAGGATTTACTAGAAGAAATATAATATTATAAATTGCAGTAAAATTGTAATAATCGCATTATTCCAATCTATTTCTGTATTCCATGACCGCTCCAAAAGTGGAGCATATATGTACTTCAACATAAAGATTACCACTCCACAATTGGAGCATAATGAACTCCGATCTACTGGTTTTCAATAAACCAAAAAAAAATCAGCAAATGCAGGAAAGTTAAAAACGTACGAGGAAATGTAATATCAAAATCAATGAACAGATTGACAAGTGTTCGATAAAAACGAAAGATCGAATGAAATTTGTGACGAGACAGAAATAGGTGAATGGAGTTGTATGCACTTCTGGGCGGGATTAAGAATATTCAGAAAAAACTAAAAATCAATGACGATTATATAACCTGACTTCTTATGGTGTTTGTTCGGGACCATAAAATATGAACGGTAAATGCGGGATAACGTTAAATGTGGGATAACGTTATATGGTAGATCGGGGTACCACTGTAAACGGATCTTCGTATTGTAAAGCTTGGGTCGATTTTTTTCAGAATTATTAATCGTTAGCCGACTCCTCAACTTATTGGGCATTCAGTCCCGCATCTTTCTTTTATTTTAGAATTCAGCACTGTATCGCTGACACAAATACTGACGGAATATCATTACACGTTACACCACACGCGTTTACATCATTACATTTAGAAACCAAAAACATGTTGTCATTATTTTTACTGATAAATAATATTCGGCTAATTACACAGCATCTTCTAGTGCAGTGTTCATCAAACTTTTAGATCCGCGACCCCCTTTTGTACTTAAAAATTTCGAAGGACCCCCAAAGAATGGGATGCGTAGAAAAACATCACGGAGTCGGAGGTTTAATTTAAATTCAGAATGATTTAAATCTTTCGCTTGATTGCATTGAAAGACAATGTTGATTAATAGAAGATTTATTTTTAGTATCAATAAAAATAAATAACTTATCTGTTGTACATCTCTGATCCGTCGTCAATTTTTCTGCGATCCCCAAAACATTTTTCGCGATCCCCGTTTAGAGAAAGACCGTCCTAGTGGATACGAAACATAATAATTTATTAACTAGAATAAAACGAGTGTTTTAAAATTTACGGGTTTAAGAAGACAATTTTTAGAAATAAGATCGAGAAATGATTTCGTGCAATATTAATAATAACATTCATTGAGAGGAAAATCAAATGGAAATATTAAAAACAAAAAACCTGTCAATGTATATCAACAAATGACAGAATATATAATATAATACTGTATGCCTCGGCAAAATTGTGAACATATTATTATATATATTATACCATGTTAGCTTCCAACGTGAACGATATGTATCTACACAGTGTGAAGAAATCCACTCCGAAAGTGGAGTACATATATGGATATCCAAAATGCAAAGATGTATTGACAGATTATTTTTCACGAGAATCGTTCATCAGACAATCCCTCAACCCAATGGGTAACATTATCAGATTACATACTTATAAAAAATATATATCTTGTCATCTTTTTGTCATCACTTTTTTTGTTTATTATATTCAATGGCCATATGAGAATTAGAGAAAGATTGATACAATAAATAAATGTATACAAATAAGTATGATTTTTTGAAATCAGTTGTCACTCCAACACAAGCAAGCGAATTGTATGGATAAAATGCAACGCGGTTGAGGAATAACCCTCAATTAGGAAATTTGCCAAAATATTATAAAACAGAATGCAGTTGGCACTGAACAAGGTTTGGGAGACGAAGGAAGGTATAAATATATGTGTATGACTATGAAGATCTTCGAAAGAGAAAACAATTCATTGGGAAGTTTTTAGAGAAACATTTAAATTGAATTTCGTGCACGGCGCCTTCTTTCCGGGACGGCCGGATATTATTAATTTTTACTTGTATTTTTTTATGATAAGCCTTTATGGAAATTATATATAGACAAAAACTTTGTTTCTCTTCATAGTAAACATTTTTTACTATTGTTTTTTTTTATTCAAGTTAATCGTGGCAATGGAGATAATATTGTGGTAAACTATTTTACAAGGTGATAAATAAACAATGGACGTGACCAATAACAAAATAATTTATCCGGAAGTCCGTTGCTCTTACAAAGTCTCCACACAATTGTTGAATCATTACATTGGATGCTAATTCTGCACGTTGATAATTACTCTTTACCGTCACTTATCTGTATATCTACGACTGCGGTTCAGCGAATAAACTATATGAATAATTCTAAATTTTTCATTGCAGATTCAAATCCAGTAACTATATTAACTCTTTCTGTCCGGTGGTGGATACCGAGCGACCAGTACATATATTTTATTTGATATATATATATATATATATTGGGCAGCATCCATTACACATTCGAATAATTTCATTACGTTTCAAGTGGAAAGAGAAGAAGCTTTTTTATAATTTAACCTTCAATCTATAATAAAATAATTTTTATAGTAAATTATAATAATTGAGCTATCAGATTTTGCATAATCCGAATTTA